>LR749502.1:3889051-3929370 GCA_902729485.2 Mus minutoides
TCTGCATGGCAAAGAATATCATTATTCAGACAAAGTTGTAGCCAGCCTACAAAATGGGAAATGATTTTTACCAATTTCATAACTGATAGAGGGCTAATATCCAATATAAATAAAGAACTCAAACAAGTAGATATCAAGAAAACACATAGCAGGGGCTGGAGAGATGGCTCAGTGGTTAAAAGCACTGGCTGTTCTTCCAGAGGTCCTGAGTTTAATTTCTTGCAATCACTGGATGTATATGGCTGCGGATATATATGCATCCGAGCACTCATGTGGGTTAAAAGGTGGCCCATGTCCTGCCCAGGACTCAAGCCTCTGGGTGAGGTAGGACGTGGGAAGTTTTGAATGTGCGCACCCTACAGGTGCCAGGCAGGCATCGGGCGGGCTGTGAGAAGTTGCAGGACCCTGCTCCAGGGGTGGAGAAGCTCAGTCTGAGGTCCCCCGGGAACTGCCATAGTTGGCTCAGGGGTTCCAGCCCACACAGAGGCCAAAGATGTCAGATTTTTACTCTTGGACACCCCAGACACCCCTGGATGCCATGGAAAAGCTGAGAAGGAGAAAGGAGTGGGAATCCTAAGGCTGGCTCTAGCCTGGTGTTGAAGGAAAAAGAGGGTGAGGAGAGCTCTGGCTGGGTTCTTCAAGGATGAGAGAATCCTTGGCTTGCTCGGGCAGCTTGACTTGGTGGAGTCAGTGGCTAAGAGTGCAGAGAGGCCACCTGCAGGAGATTAGAGGAAGACCTGCTCTATTGTTCCTCAGAAACCCTGTCTTGAAAAAACCAAAAAAAAAAAAAAAAAAAAAAAAAAAAAAAAAAAAGAGAGAGAGAGAGAGAAGAGACTGTCCATGGTTTTAAGGCATTTATTTTCATGGTGGAGAGTTGTGATGAGTGAAACCATGCCCCACTTTCTCAGGGCGGGCCTGACGTTAAAAACCTTTTGCAGGAGAAGATGGCCTAGTTGGCCATCATTGGGAAGAGAGGCCCCTTGGTCATGCAAACTTTATATGCCCTAGTACAGGGGAACACCAGGGCCAAGATGTGGGAGTGGGTGGGTAGGGAAGCAGGGCGGGGGATGGGGGAGGGTTTAGGAGACTTTCAGGATAACATTTGAAATGTAAATGAAGAAAATATCTAATAAAAATTGGAAAAAAAAACCTTTTGCAGGGAGGAGTGTCTGGGAAGGGGAGCGTAGTTGGCTAAGCCCTTCAGGCCTTTAGGTACCTCATTAAAATGGAGATCTGTCTTGAGACTACATGATCTGTGGTCACATCCTTTACCAGTGGAGGGGCTTGGGGCATTGCCCTACATGACTGATGGCCACAGAATTATGGAGATCTGAGGCCTTGTTTCAGGAGGCTGGTGTCTAGGAGGGTGGCAAATGTCTATCGTCCCTTGCAGAGTTATCAGCTGGGTCTCCAGGGCTTTAAACCTAGCTCAACCAGAAACTAGGCTGCCTTTCATGGTCCCACACACTCACATACTTAAAAAAAAATTAAAGAAAAGAAATAACCTAATTTAAAACTGGGGTAAGGGCTGGTGAGATGGCTGAGCAGGTAACAGCACTCGACTGCTCTTCCGAAGGTGATGAGTTCAAATCCTAGCAACCACATGGTGGCTTACAACCACCCGTAATGAGATCTGACGCCCTCCTCTGGTGCGTCTGAAGTCAGCTACAGTGTACTTATGAAGAATAATAATAAACAAATCCTTGGACCGGAGAGACCTACCGGTGCGAGCGGGGCCGTCCAGAGCGAGCGGAGCTGATCGGAGCGAGTGGGGCTGGCCGGAGCAAGTGAGGGGGGGGCGCAAAGCGAGCAGGGCTGGCCAGAGCGAGCGGGGTTGACTGGAACAAGGGGAAAAAAAGAAGTAAAGTGTCCCTCAAAAAAATTAAAAAAAAAATAAAACTGGGGTAAATATTGAATCAGAGAATTATCAAATGATGAAACTCAAAGGGCTGAGAAACATTTAAAGAATTCATCCTTTGTCACTAAAAATGCAGATTAAAATTGAGATTTCATCTTACACCAGTCAGAATGTCTCATAAGATGTTGTTGAGAACGTGGAGTAAAGGGAACACTGATCCATTGCTGGTGGAAGTGTCAACTTGTACATCCACTATGGAAATCAGTGTGGTGGTTCCTCAGGAAGATGGGAATTGATCTCCCTCAAGTTCCAGCTATACCACTCTTGGGCATATCTCCAAAGGATGATTCATCTTATCACCAAGACTCTTACTCAACTATGTTCATTGCTGTTCTATTCATAGTAGTCAGGAATTGGAAACTAGAAAAAAAAATCATCCTGAGTGAGATAACCCAGACCCAGAAATACAAATATGGTTATGTATTCACTTATATGTGGATATTACCTGTTATATCAATAATAACCAAATTTACTGGCTGGTTTTGCACATCAACTTAACAGAAACCAGAATTATCAGAGAGGAAGGATCCTCAGTTGAGGAAACACCTCTATGAGATCCAGCTGTAAGGCATTTTCTTAATTAGTGATCAAGGGTGGATGGGCCCATTTTGGTGATGCTATCCCTGGCCCTAGTGGTTCTAGGTTCTATAAGAGAGCAGGTTGAGCAAGCCATGTGAAGCAAGCCAGTAAACAGCATTCCTCCAAGGCTTCTGTGTCAGCTCCTGCCTCCAATTCTGGTCATGACCTACTTTCTTCAATAATGAACAGCAATGTGGAAGTGTAAGCCAAGTAAATCCTTTCCTCCCCAACTTCCTTTTTCAGTCATAGTGGATTTTTACAGCAATAAAAACTGTAACTAAGACACCAAACTATGGGCTGTAGAGATGGCTCTGCAGTTAAGAGCATTGACTGCTCTTCCAGAGGTTCTGAGTTCAATTCCTAGCAACCACATGGTGGTTCACAACCATCTTCTGATGATCTGATACCCTCTTCTAGTGTGTATGAAGAGGGTGACAGTGTACTCACATATGTAAAATAAATATCTTTTAAAAAGACACCAAGCTGGGCATGGTGGTGCACACTTTTAATCCCAGCACTTTGGAGGCAGAGGCAGGCAAATTTCTGAGTTCAAGGCCAGCCTGGTCTAGAGAGTGAGTTCCAGGATAGCCAAGGCTACACAGAGAAACCCTGTCTTGAAAAACACAACAAAACAAAACAAAACAAAAGACAACAAACTACAATCTGCAGAACCACAAAGGTAAGGAACTAGGGGAATAGATTTGTCTGTCTCCCTAAGAAAAGGAAATAGAATACATAGTTATGGATGGATGGAATGGGGGTGGGGTGGTTGAAGCCAGAGAATCAAGTAGGGAGAGGTAAGGGAAAGGGAAAGGAGGGAAGAAATTTGGGGATAGACAGCTAAAATTAAGGGCCATTTGCGGAATCTTTGGAAATCTAATACAATTGAAACTTCCTAAAATATATACATAAATGAAGGTGATCTAGATCAAGTTGTCAGATAATGGGAGAGACCAAATGCTAACTGAACATCTTTTGTCTCCATATAAGGATTCTTGTCCTGAGATTGGGTTATAACTAATTGAGATACTAAGTAACTCAAGCTGTTGCCAAGACTAACAGGTTTCTCTCCACACACTGATGGCAAAACCCCAGTGCACATATACTTACACAACTCACTGAACTTGGAAAATTTGAGCTGGTAGTACATAGAAACCTTCACTGATATGTACTAGTGCTTTTGGTACAGGAAGGTAGTCTCTGTGCTACCAAAAGAGAAATTTAAGCACCAAGCCAGCCATAAACCCTTTGATCTACAATGGTGTCCTGCATACAAAATGTGATAGGGCAGTGGTGCACAAAGCTTGTGAGAGTATCCAACCAATATCTGATTTGACTTAAGGCACACCCTATAAGATGGAACCCATACCCAATTCTGTTCCGTTGACCAAGAACCTGAGATTAGATAGCCCAGTACCAAGGGTAAAGCCAAATACAGTAATACTGTTCTACTACAAGAACATAGCAATAAAATGACTCCTAATGACATTCTGCTATACCCTTAGATCAGTTCCTTGCTCAGCCATCAGAGAAGTTTCAATCCTGCAGTTCCTGGCAATAGCGGACCATAGATTCCAGTAGGAAGAGCCTGCACCCCCATTTCTGGAGTTAATACTGTGTAGGCGGAGGAACTGAGGTCCAGTCCTGCGCTGCCTGGGGTGGCTCAGAAGAGGTCTCGAAAGGATTGCTTTGCCAAGGAATGAACTGCATGGCCCCACAACATTGACACGGGGCCTGGGGCTGGTCCCCTCTCCCGTTTCCCTGAGGGAGAGGATTTCCTAGTTTATCTCTCTTAGACCTGCATTCACTAACCCAATGCATCCCTCTGTTGCATCTAGGACAGACTCCTGGTTTTCTCTCACTATTTTCTTTAGTGTTATTTGGGCAGTTTCTCACTAAATGCCCTGTCTGTCCACACCCAAAACAGCTCCCTGGAGGCCCATTAACCCTCCTCTTTCCTTTACCAGTCTGTTGGAACAAAATCTGTTGCATAGTTTTTCCTTGTTGTGCGGCATCCATGGCCACACCCTGCACATAAGAGGGACCGATGTCAGCACATAATCTAATATAATCAGTAATCGTGCCATTCCATTTGAAGGGTCTCATGGCTGCCTGGCAGGCTGTATTTGCATTCTCATAAGCCAACTGTTTTACTAGAAGCATTCCAGCATTGGCATCTCCAAACACTCTCCCAGCTGCTTTCATCAGCCTGTCAACAAATTCCTGAAAGAGCTCATCGGGTCCCTGTCTTATTTTTGAGATATCTTGAGACAAATCCCCTTTATGAGGTAAGGTATTCCAGGCTCTACGAGCAGCAGCACCAATTTGAGCATAAGTACCAAGATTAAATCCTAATTGATTCTGTACATCCCGATATTGGCCTTCTCCTGCCAACATCTCATAAGTGACTGGATTGTTATTTCTAGCATTTAACTCTGCTGCCTGCTGACATCTTTCAAAAAATTCCGTTTTCCATAGCAGATAATCTCCTCCCCCCAAGCACAGATGAGCTAATTGTTTCCTATCTGCAGGTGGGAGAGCCTCAGTAGACAGGCCATCTAACATAGCAATGGTGAATGGAGCAGTAGGTCCATACTGAGCACAGGCAGTTTTTAATTTCTTTAGATGTTTAAAAGGAATGGGAGTATGGTATCTGACTGTGTTCCCTTCTTGATCCTGTGCTTCAAACACCGGGCATTGCAGAACATATCCCTGTATATCTTCCCCTTTATCTGCCACCTGTTTCAGACCTGCCTGAAGGGGTGATAAAAGAGGAAAACACTAGGATTTAAAGTGAGAGGTCTCCCATTATTAACCTTTAAAGTCACTGAAGGAGGTGAGATCTTTGTTTTCAGCACTGCCATTGATGCCTCCTCCTCAGAATCTGAACTTTCACTACTCTTTGGTTCTTTAAAAACTTGTTCAAGTCTTTCAATAAGCTGAGCTAGTTCTTTTTGTTTCATCTTTTTCTGTCTCTGGGCTATCTTTGGCTGTTCCTTCTCAAAAAATACCTTAAGAGAATCCTGAGAAGGAGGCTGATCCTCATCATTGTATTTAGCAGCCTCTTTTTCCAATTCAACTTTGTCTCTGGGATCAGGAGGCTCACCACTCTTTCCTGCCTTGTCCGAAAACTCGGAAATAGGAGGCACGGATGGAACAATTTCATCTTTTTTCTTACTTTCAGTATCTGCATCTTCCAATATCTTAACTAATTTTACAGTTTCATGTCTAGGATCTAAAGTATCTCTAATTAAGGTCCAAAGGCTAAAAGCTTCTATGGGAATTTTTTCAGGACCATGTTTTGTGTAGTAACCTTTTATCCCTTCTCCCACTTTCTCCCAAACCTGTACACTTATGGTGCCCTCCTTGGGGAACCAAGGACAGACTTCTACAAAAATTAGAAACTGAGTAATCTGTTTCTGACTTGTTTTTGCTCCTCTGGCCTTTAGCATACTTTTAAGCAAATTATACAAAAGGCATTCTGCCATTCCCTAGCCCCATCTTTATGGGGTTTACTCACTGCTGACCCAAATTTTCCTCTGCCTGCGCTTCTTCTTCCCGCAGTGTCCTTCACTGTATCCCTCTTACTGGAGTCCCATGTCAAGGTGCCACGTAACCAAGCCAGCTCAGTCAGTCAACAGGTTCTCCAGCGCCGGAGCAAGGATTGAAAACAAAGAGACAATTAGAGAATGCTGCCTCATGGCCCCAGTCAATTCTGAGACTGAAGGCAAAGTTTTATTTACCAATCTGTAGGGAGCCTAGTGGCCACTCCTTGAAGATGGCGCTGACTGCCTCGGCCTTATCAGCCTTGCTGGCATAAATAACTCCTAATATGGCATTAGGCTGTGTTGACAATGACATAATCCTAAGCCCGAGAATATGATGCTAAAAGCCCGAGAATTCCTGGCATATGAGCAGGAGCTATGTGGCATTCTGTGAGTGGCCAGGATAGGGTTTAATTGGTTGCTTCCGGTGGGGTTCGAGAGATTTTTCACCATTACACTTAAGCTGTAACTGCGTGCATCAAGGACTGAGTAAACTAACTTGAGATGGAACCCGGTTGGTCTGTGTCTCCTTCCTGCTGGTGGGGGCGGGGCACGGATCAAGTGGTGCAACATTTCTCAAATTCATCCATTTCTCTTTAGTCTCACCACCTCCGTTTGGTAATCATGGTATATTTTATATTTATATTTTCTCCCTAGAGAGTGACCTCCTTCCTAGTGTACTCTTTCCAATCGCTGTTAGAATGAAAATTTCCACATACTTTACTAAACACGAATATAGTCAATTTACATTATCATACTTGTGTACTGTACATGGTATAAGTTACTTGAGTAGAGGGACTTGCACTTTGGTAATTTAGGGAATCTATAGCATTAATCTTGATGTCTGGTACATTAAAAATACTCCATAAATGATGTTTATATGAATTCAAGTTCCTACATTTATATTAAAAAATCATACAAACTGCTTGACCTTGACTAAATAGTGTTATGACTATACGTATATGGAATGAATGTTGCACAGTAGATGATTGGGCTATTTTACAGTGTAGTTTTGATGGAGACATTGGCAATCATTACCCTAAACATCCATTAATCTCTTTATTCAAAGAACATCCTGTAGTATTTCCAAAAATTACATCTACTTCGCCTGTTCATGGAGCTCCTAACATATTTACTGATGCTTCTAAAACAGGTTGTGGTGCTTATATGATAGGCACAAATGAACCAGTATTATGCCAATTCCAGCCTGGTTCTCCTCAAACTGTAGAATTACAGATTGTAGTTGAAGTATTTAGAAACTGTTGCTTTGCTTTTAATTTAATATCTGATTCTCGTTATGTGGTAAATGCAGTTAGGATTTTAGTAATAGCGGGTCCAATAAAAGTTAACAGTCCAGTGTGTACTATTTTATTGGAATTGCAGGATTTGATTTGGAAACGGTCTCAAAAGTTTTATATTCAGCATATTAGAGCTCATACTGGATTGCCTGGACCACTGAGTGAAAGTAACGACGTAGTGGACCAGTGGACCAAGATGGAATGCATCTTTTTTAGTACTAGTATAGAACGAGCTAGGGAGTTCCATCACTTATATCATGTCAATGCTAAAACTTTACAACAAAGGTTTCAGCTCTCGTGGGCTGATGCTAGACAAATCATCCTGGATTGTCCTCAATGTGTGATTCACCTGCACCCACCTCATGTGGGCGTGAATCCAAAAGGATTGCTGCCACTTAAAATTTGGCAAATGGATGTGACTCACATTTCAGAGTTTGGGACTCTGAAGTATGTCCATATTTCAATTGATACTTGTTCAGGAATTATTCATGCTACCCCTTTATCTGGCGAGAAGGCTCGCCACGTCATTGGATATTGCTTGGATGCCTGGGCCGCCTGGGGGAAGCCTCAACAATTGAAGACTGATAATGGTCCGGCCTATACAGCGCACTCCTCTGAATCCTTCTGTAAACAAATGGATGTCAATTGCAGTCATGGACTGCCATATAATCCACAGGGCCAAGGCATTGTAGAGCGAGCCCATTGCACTTTGAAAGAGTGCTTACAAAAACAAAAAGGGGGAATAGGCCAAGGCCGTACCCCCAAGGAGCGAATATCTCTGGCATTGTTTAGGCCAAGGCCGTACCCCCAAGGAGCGAATATCTCTGGCATTGTTTACTTTAAATTTTTTGAATTTGGATGTGCACGGTCACTCAGCAGCTGAAAGACATAGTGCGGGGCATGTATCCCCTCCAGAATGAGTTAAATGGAAAGATGTCTTGACGGGTCTGTGGCGAGGACCTGATCCCGTGCTGACATGGGCACGAGGTTCTGTTTGTGTTTTTCCACAGGATCAACAAGACCCAGTGTGGGTGCCTGAGTGACTGGTGAGGAAGGTGAAGACTGAAGATGGCCCTGGTGACCTTGATCAGAATGTTGAGTCTGCTGAGCCTACGGCTGACCACTGTGATACCAAGGAGTGAAGCCATTCAATTGTGGGCAGTGGCTAGAACCTGGCCCATACCAATGCCAATACATAGTAATTCGTCGGTGATGCTGACTTTCTTCTCTACTTCTTGTGCTGGAGGATTGCCATGTATTATTCCTCACAAGGATCCTCCTCAAGTATATTCAGCTACCAATTTTACCCTTAATGGTACACTTTGTTTTTCCTTTAAGTCCGGGACGGTTCCTTGCATATGGCTAAAACGGACATATTGGCTAATTGGGTGGATCCCATAGGGAGCCACCCTCCACCCTGGCGGAAGTGGACTTCTTGCCTCTTTTCTTGCTCGAATTGCTTTTGGAACCATAGATGGGAGTGAGAGCACTCCGATTAATACGTCCGTACCTCTTAATGTTACTACCTTAATTATGATTCATAATGGTACAGTGCCCTTTGCGGATAATTCTCTTAAGCTTTCCAATTCTACTTCTCGCAGAGTGCTTCCATCTTGTCCACCTGAACAGGAATTTCCTCCGGAGCATACTCCATGCCAAAGTAAAAGACATAATAGTAAAGAAATAATTCCAGGATTTGAGTTTTCTCCCCCCTTAAAGGGGACACAATTTAATTCTTCAGGTAATCATACAGGGAAGCGAAATGTTTGGCCTTGGTACCAATGGCTATTATCTAATAGCCGAGGAGCTTTTACTTCTCTTACACCCTTTGCTCGGCTTTTAGGAGAGTCCTTTGAGTTATTTTAACATTTCAGCCCTTCGTAGTAAGGGCATTGACGTAAATTTAACAAACATACATTATAATAACCGGTTGTCTGATTATTCCTATGATGCTGCTCCTGTATGTGTGAAACCACCATTTTTCTTTCTTATTACTCACAACCCTGAGAATTCCTTTTTAGCTTGTAATTCGTCTACTGTCACATGTTATTTGCTGGAATGTTGGGCTGGACATAATAATACAGCCCTCCTGACTAAATTACCCACCTTTGTACCTGTTCCAGTAGAAGCTGATCCTGAGTATTTCCCAATTCTGAACTTATTACGAGAAAAGAGAGATTTTGGAATTACTGCGGCTATCGTTACTGCAATAGTTATTTCAGCAGCTGCTGCTACTACAGCAGCCATTGCCATGACTAACCAAGTTCAAACGGCAGATACCATTAACAGTGTTGTAGAGGAAACAGCTTCAGCTTTGACTGTCCAGGAAGATTTTAATGCTCATGTGTCTTCCGGATTATTGTTAGTTAATCAAAGAGTTGATCTAGTACAGGATAGTGTGGAAGAACTGTTTAAACTGATGCAGATATCTTGTGTTTCTTCCCTTAAAGGATTGTGTGTTACCCCTCTGAAAGCTAACTTTAATCGGTCTCTTGAACAGAGTCGCCTCCTTTCAGAGTTTCTTAAAGGCAATTGGTCTATGAAGGCAGAATAACTGTCGAAGAATTTGGCTTCTCAAATTATCACTTTGAATGGTACCAAACTTAATCCTATTACTCTTAAAGGCTTTACCAAGTGGATTACTAGTGCCTTCTCCTTTTTTAAGGAATGGGCAGGGATGTTGGCCTGGGGAGCACTACTTTTTGTTGGACTTTTATTTTGCCTGTGGCTTTTGTGCCGTATGAAACGAGAGCAAGCACGTCAGAAAGCCGTGGTATATCAGGCTTTGGCAGCCATTGAAGATGGTGCCTCCCCTGGAATTTGGCTGGCAACCTTGAAGGATTGATAATTTGCTAATAAAACTTGCTTAACCTCTTGCTTTAGTCCATTATAGGAAAGTCGCTTCTTTCCAGTTTTGACAAAAGTTGCAGCGGAACCCTGAGTTTGTCATCACTATGGCGTTCGAAGGGAAGCATCTATGATCAAGAATTGTTGGCGCAGAGTCTACGAGCAATGTTACATCTGGGAACTGGGCGGGCTTGGAAGCTTTAACCTTAGGCCTGATCCTGGTCCCATTGGTTGCCTGTGGTATCTCTGCAAAAAGACGCAGGTTCATAGAGAAAGAGATCTTGTCATGTTGACTAACGCCACTATTGCCATGGAGGTTGGCCAGTTCCCCCGTCTTTGCCTTGCTGCAGCTAAGCAGTGATGGTTTCCTTTTCGAGTGTGCTTTTTTCCTATCAACAATGAGTGCTGGGGTCCCAATGGTTAGGGTTCAGGCAGGCTATCGCCTAAGACAGGGGCCACACCCACAGGGGATACCAGCTTACCCTGGGCTTTAGTAGGCTTGTGTTGCATGAGTACTCAGTGATGGGCTTGATGGCCTGGCCTAGAATAGATTTGACCTGGAGCATACGTTCTACTGGAATGCTGGTTGCCACTCGCTCTTATAAAATAAAAAAGGGGGAGCTGTAGGGAGCCTTGCGGCCACTCCTTGAAGATGGCACTGACTGCCTTGGCCTTATCAGCCTTGCTGGCATAAATAACTCCTAATATGGCATTAAGCAGTGTTGACAATGACATAATCCTAAGCCCGAGAGTATGATGCTAAAAGCCCGAGAATTCCTGGCATATGAGCAGGAGCTATGTGGCATTCTGTGAGTGGCCAGGATAGGGTTTAATTGGTTGCTTCCGGTGGGGTTCGAGAGATTTTTCACCATTACACTTAAGCTGTAACTGCATGCATCAAGGACTGAGTAAACTAACTTGAGATGGAACCCGGTTGGTCTGTGTCTCCTTCCTGCTGGTCGGGGCGGGGCACAGGATCACCAATCCACTTTTAAACCAAATTAATTACATGCAAGTATTTTGGGCAAGCAGTACAATAAAGAACTACAAACAAGGCAACAGGACAGTTGTAAAAAAGGGCTTGTCATAGAAACTTGAGCCCACTTTCCTGTCCAAGCCCAAAACCTTGCCTGAAGCTTAGTTCCACCCTAGAACTAAAATTCCTGCTTTATCTTACTTCTCTATTACAACCTAAAGTTAGCTTTTTGCTGAAACTTACTTCCTTATTATGCCCTGATGTCAGATCTCTGCCTGAGCTTGCTCCCAAGGTCAGATTCTTGTCTCAAAGCCATTTCTTTGTCCTTGCCATTGTCAGACTGCTGCCAAGCGGTACCCCAAAAGGCTTCCCACATCTGGCTAATACTGCTTCAATATATTTTGAAGTAACTCTGATAGTAAATTTTTTGAAATTGTAACATTTGTTATACACTCATGAAACTCCAAACATTTTATTAAATGAAGGAAATTAGTATTAGTCAGAGAGAACCCACATACAGCTTGTGGTTTATAGAAGTGAGTTTAACTTTAATATTAAACAAAACAGCAATATCCGTAACTAAAATCAGTCAGGGATGAAAAATTTTAGACTCTACAAATAGAGGCAATAATAAAAATATATATGCTTACATTATTACTGTGGCTGCACCAAATCTCTACAACTCAGAGAAATTTTAATTTAGGATGCTTATCTATAATCTGAGAGTGACAGTTACTGAGTATCTAGACAAATTTATTATAACAGATCAGGAAGTGAGTTTGACACAACATTCAGGAATATATGGGCCAGATTTAACTAATATAATAACAGCATAATGAGTTAAATCTAAATTTTAAACAATGGATAACTTTTGGTATGCATATATCAAATATTATTCATATTTTATCTGAAATACAAACTTAATTGGACATGCTGCCTATTTTCTGGCAACAAAAATCAGGGAAAAATAGGATAAATTGTCTGAGCAGACTAAATACTTTTTGTCTACCATAACCCAATTTCTTCAGGCTTAACTTGGCAGAATTCTAGCTCCAGGAAGGACAGCCTTCTAACAGTGTGATTCTATTCCTCGAACCATAGCTAACTGAATCAAAAGCAGACACCTGACCCCTAAGAGGGCACTAATCAATAAGGCTTCAGATTTAGCTTTTTAGAAGTTCAGTAAGAGACACAGAGATTCAGGAAAAACAGCTAGGGAAATATGTTTCATAATGTCAACTAGGATATAAAATCAACTATGAGACAAACCTTCCAGCACATCTATGAGGAAGGTTCTAGATTGGGTTAACTGAGATGAGAAAGCCCACCACAAATGTGGCTGTTACCATTCCATGGGCTGAACTGATGAAAATGGAGAGAGCAATCAGAGTTGCTGCATTCATTTCTCACTGATTCCAGACTAATAAGGATGCCGTGTAACCAGCAGTCTTACACTTCGATCTCCAAGTCTTCCCTGTCATGAGTCAAACCCTTTCTACTTTAAATTGCTTTTGGCAGATGTAGTTGTTTGAATAAGAATGTCTCCCAGTGGCTTATCTATTTGAATGCTCAGTCAAGGAGTGGAAATCTTTGACAGGATTTGGAGATATGGCCTTATTAGAGATATTATTTCTGGGGGTGGGCTTTGAACTTTCAAGATCTCAGTGTGAATCAGTTTCTACTCTTTACCTCCCCCACAGAACTTCACATTGGTTACTTGAAGCCTAAAGAAATAAGGGTTTATTTTGGTTTACAATTCCAAGGAATGTAGTCCATCATTGCAAGAGAGGCATGCACTCGAAGTGTATTGGTTTTTGGACCCTATCACAGAGATAATGGGGAAATGCCAGTGCTTCTTAAGTTTTGTCCTTTTCCTCCTTTTATTTAGTGAGGGCACCTAGTACATGGGATATATCCACCCACATTCAGAGTGAGTTTTATCTCCTTAGTAACATCTTTCTAGAAATATCTTTACAGACATGTCTGAAGGTGTTTCCTAGGTGATTCTAAATCCAGTCATCATTTATATCAAAAAGATAATGACAAATGTGTTTCATCTCAAATGACTCTCATATAGTGACATGACATATACATAGCTGTATTAGAAAAGACATAGAATTACTTCCAAACAGAGTGACAAAGATTTCCATGATTGAAATTAGGAATTGAAAGTATATATGTACCACACACTTACCATCTCTGTCATCATAGTAGAAATTGAAATATATATGTATATTATGCATATTTAGGATATAGAGAGAATTATGAAGGTCATTGTGTGACTACATTATGGAAATATGTGTTAACTCAAAGACCACAAATAAACACTATCTCATTACCTATGACAACTGCAGCTTGCTCAGGAGCTTTGTCTAATCCTATCTATCCTTTAAATATGTAATCCTTAGATCACTAATAGAAATAAACATGAATCAATTATTTTCCTGGAATACTTTCATGCAGATTACGCTGGTATTTAAACAATTTGTGGAAAATATGTCACCGCTATAAATAGGTTCTCTGTACATTTAAAATCATGAATATTGTTTAAGACCAGTGCCCCAAAGACTACTGAGGAAATTTCCATACATTCTTGAAACAAACAGTAGTTTAAACCCAATAAGAGATGGACTTTTCTCACTAAATTATAGTAATAAGTAATAATCAATTTTTATCAGGGTATGATAGTGTACAACTGTAGCCCAAGCATTTGGGAGGCAGAAGTAGGCAGTGTTAGATCACAGATCCTATCTGTAGAGATTAGTAATGTCTTATAACCTATCTACTACTTTCCCTAAACTACTAAACTCCTGTCAGAACCAATGTAGAGTAGGGTAAGAGGATTACTTTCTGAATTTTGATCTTCTATCTTATTTAGTATTTTCACTAAACTGCTTAATTCACAGTTGTCTCTCTTTAAAATTTTAAACATATTTTTAAATAATGATTTTCTTTGTCCGTGGTTTGCTGTTGGATCTCCTATCCAGCTTCCCCAAGGCTGAGAGTGTCCAGCCTTACTAAAGAATCTTTCATCTGAAATTGCCTCAGAGCATCTCTTTATGGAACCTAGGAAGAATCTTTATCATTGAAAACTTATTTCCAGGCATGATAGCACACAAGCTTAGTCCCAGCACCCATAAGGCAGAAATATGCAAAACTCTATGAGTTCCAAGCCACCCTGGTCTACACAGTGAGTTCCCAGAAAGCCAAAGCTACAAAGTGAGATCCTGTCTTGAAAAAACAAAAACAAACAGGAAAGGAAGAAAGAATAAAAACAAGAAAAGGAAAATTAATTGATTAAGTCCAGCCTAGGCTACCTAGCTAGATCTTGTCTCAAAAATCATAAACAACCAATGCAGAAAAAACCAAAACAAAAACAATAAATAATAGCAGCCAGATAAGGCACACAGCCATGTAATACCATAACTATAGAGGCAGAAGCAATATGCTTGCTATGAGTTCAAGCTAGTCTGGACTACACAGTAAGATGTAGGCTCAAATTAACAATGACAATGAACTTGGATATCAATATGGTTCTTTACAGACTATCAAAGAGTGAAGCAGAGGGGGTGCAGACAGCCCAGAACTTAAGAGTATTTGTTGCTTATGCAGAGAAACCGAGTTCAGTTCCCAGCATCCACATGGTGGCTCACAATCACTCTAATTCCAGAGGATCTGACATCCTCGTCTGGATGCAATGGACTACTTCATGCACCAGGTGCACATGCATACTTCGGAAACACATAAAATAATTAATATTTTTTTTTTTTAAAAAGAGACAGTATCCACACTTTGGTCTTCCTTCTTGAGTTTCATGTGTTTTGTAAATTGTATCTTGGGTATTCTAAGTTTCTGGGCCAATCCCTCCTTATAATGGGGAACAAAATACCCATGTAAGGAGTTATAGAGACAAAGTTTGGAACTGAGACAGAAGGAAGGACTATGCAGAGGCTGCCCCATCTGGGGATCCATCTCATAAACAGCCACCAAACACAGACACTATTGCATATGCCAGCAAGATTTTGCTGACATGACCCTGATATAGCTGTCTCTTGTGAGACTATGCCAGTGCCTGCAAATACAGAAGTGGATGCTCACAGTCATCTATAGGATGGAACACAGGACCCCCAATGAAGGAGCTGAAGGGATCTGCAACCCTATAGGTGGAACAACAATATGAACTAACCAGTACCTCCTGAGCTTATGTCTCTAGCTGCATATGTAGCAGAAGATGGCCTAGTCAGCCATCATTGGGAGGAAAGGCCCTTGGTCTTGCGATGTTTGACCTACAGGGGAACGCCAAAGCCAGGAAGTGGGAGTGGGTGAGTGTTGGGGTCCACTGCCCGCAGTCGACTGGGTTCCTGGAGGATTAGCCCGAAGCTGAAATGAAACTAAGGGAGTGGGGGAAGAAAGAAGAACTCCGAAGCCACATGGTTGCTTCTGCTTAGAATGACTCTTTAATGGTGGACAAGCATTTGGGGATAAGGAAGGGAAACCTCGCCCCCAGTCTTCTGCGCAGGCGTTCTGGAGTTTGGCGGGAACCCTGAAGTATCGTGACATCTCTCAGGTTGCGCAGGTGGGCTGGTCGTAGGTGGGCCTCTGGTAAGCTGGGTGGAGCCGGGTGACCTAGGAGACTTGCAGAACCTTGCTGCAGGGGTACCGGGCTCTTAGCCTAGTTAACAACACAATGGATGCCATTGGGTGCGGCATGGCTCTGGCCAATTGCACCAACTAAGTTGGTGGAGAAAGGACACCACAGGTGGGTTGGGGAGCAGGGTGGGGGAAGGTATAGGGATAGCATTTGAATTATAAATTAAAAAAATATATAATAAAAATTGTTAAAAAAGAAAAAGAAAAAGAAACCTAACTTAAAGTCATCTTCAACTATATACTGAGTTTGAGGCCAGCCTATAATGAATGAGACACTGTGTAATAAGTAAATAAATAAATAAATAAATACATGCATATACATATATATATATATATATATATATATATATATATATATATATACATAAATACATACAGAAGTAAGCAAGTAAGTAAAGAATAAATGAACAAATGAATTAATAACTGACAAAAATAAACATAAAATTAAACACAAAATACCACCTAAAATCCCCATCACTAGAGTAGATAAATGAGAGGTTTTATCAAGAGTTCTGTATGTTAGGGAACACACAGTTTTTGATGGACTAAGAAATAACGAGGGTAGGCACTCCTGAAAGAGATATATAACCTAGTGATCTAGTATTTAAAGAGAAAAGAAGAAAACTAAACTGCTGTTTGACAACATACACATAAATAGACCACAGAATCAATTCCACCCTTTTGTGGCTCTTCTATTCTTTTTATCTAATTTTATTTGCATAGCAATGTTGAAATAGCAACAGATTGGGTAGGATAGAGACTCAGTGATAACAGTGGGTTAAACTTCTTGTGGACGCCTGTGGTCATTTAGAAACAAGCTTGTATCATGGTAAAGTATAACAGGTATTAATGATAGGAGATTGCTCAGCTGTCAAGGAATGACAGTTACCAGAGAAATAACTTAATTATTAATTATGACTTACAGCTGAGCAAAAGTTGAGACATTACCAATTACAGTCTAAGTAGTGTTCTGTAGGAGAAGAGCTAATTAGGTTTTTTGTGAGGAATGACAAGACCATTGTGTCTTTGAAGTCCAGTATTCTATCTGGTTGCCTGGGTGATTCTGGATACATACACACACTGAAGAATATAGCTCTCCTCTAAATTTTAATGAAATGTACCATGTAAGTACTTATTTGATGGGTTTAAGCTTTCTTTTGTCACTGAATGTACTAGGCTTATGCCAGAATGGATTAGAAAGATTTTCCTAAAGCACTGATTAGAGCAGCATGCTATAGGGAGGGGAATACAAGGGAGGGGTTGACAAGTAAAAGGCAGGTCAATTGGTGCAGAAGAAATTAAGGCCCTTGTTTCTCAGATGACAAAAACTAAACCAAACCAACAACAACAACAAAACCCACCTAAACAGTACACTGTACTTCATGAACTATTAACACGTTAGAGCATGGTAATTGGGGTAACCTGAATCTGTGTTCCCAAGCCCTTGACACTCATATTTGTTACCAGAATAAACTTGCATTCCCTCTGAAGTAAAAACTGTTTTACATCAACAAGTAAATACTTTTAGAAATCCTCAAATTCTTAGATGAAGATGTCAGATCTTGTTCTCATATTCATAAGGAGAGGACTGTAGCAGAGCCCTGAGCACTTCAGGAAGGGTTAACAAATAGGTTGTGTTTAAATGATGGCAGGCAACATGTCAAGAAAATGTAGTCAATACATGCCAAGATAGCTGCCTATTTACCCAATCCCCTTTCCTTTCTCTTTTTCTTTGTTCTGTGAGCTGTCTTTTAAAAAGTGACCTCCTAGTTTACTAAAGGGTACTAGTAGAGATTAAATGCCTCTCAGGTAATGATAAGACATACCCTGCCCATAATAAAAATAAATTTTATTTCATTTTTCTGTACATAAAATCTCATATGCCTAACAGTATTCTGTCATCTTGTAGAAGGGACACTACCATGCTACATGTGGCTTGAGTTCCAGAACTGTGGCTATGGAAAGTGAGGGAATGAAGAAAGGACGGACACACCAACATATGTACAATAAAGCTGGAATCAAGTGCAGCTTTCTAACAATACTTAAGAAACCCAGAACCTCAGTGTGCTTATTAGGTTCAACGCAGAGGGAGGGCTTGGCTAGTCTCAGTAGGAGATCTCTGCAGGCAAGAGTAGTATCAGGCTGTAAACATCCCAGAGGAGGAAGCTAGAATTGCTGGTCTTTGCACGCATGAGCAAGCATTCATAAACATCCATACTCAGACTCCTGATGAAAGATTTGCCATTCCTCTTGAGCCTGACCCATATAGGTGATGGCTTTGTCAATTTACCACTGGCCAATTGATCTTGGAGTCCTCAACAGGCCTTGCCTATGTCTCAATACACATCCACTCAGTGATATCTTTGGTCGCCATAGTATAATGTGTTATTGGGTCTGCTTGGGAGCTGAGGACATGCTAACTTGATGAGCAAAAGGCCCATACTTTTGTCATATTGCTGTCCTTTCCTTAGTCCATACCTGTGACCTTTTAATATACCTATAACCAAATGACTGAAAAAAAAAACAAGAAACGAAATACATTTATATGAAATTTGCATAGGTGTGCTTGCACTATCTGAGAGGAGATTGAGAGCTGCAGCATTACAGCCCCACCACAAAGTACCCTGGAGCAAAAAGTGGGAAGGGACATATCTGGGTAGCAAATCTAGATGTCTAGCATACCTAGGAAAGAGAGCCAGAGGGACAGGCTTACTCATTCATTCATCATTGTGTTAACCAGGGATCTAGTACAAGATTCAAAATAGTACTACTGGAAAACTAAATTATATTTGCTTTTATATATCATGCAAAAATAATAAAAACTGAAGCCAGTTATGGTAGCACATGCTTGTAATCCCAGCACTAGGCAGGTAAATCAGGGGAATCACAAGTTCAGCATCAGTTTGGCTTAGACTTGGTGTTAGCCAAATGGCAGAGAAGCAATCGGTTTGAACTAGAAAGTATACTTGAGGCCCCATCTCTCTCACATATATATATATATATATATGTGTGTGTGTGTGTGTGTGTATATATATATATATATATATATATATATATATATATATATATACACACACACACATATATATCCACGAACAATTTCATAAATCACCCAATGCTCTCACCTTCACATGGGACAAATAAGAAAATAAAATCCAGGATGTAAGTGGTTTGCACAAGAAGCAACTAGTTCACAGCCTAAATTGATAGCTCTTAGATTAGGGTCTTTCCTCAGCAGTCCCTGAAAAACAGGGACTAAGGAAAATAAGAAATCTATGATCCTGGTTTACACATAGGTTTCTACAGCCCATACCTTTAAAGGGCTCATATATTTGTTCTATTTTGTGCATGTTACTGTTTTTGTGTAACATTGGTGTATTCACAGTTATATCCTGTGACAGGAAATAAATACAGTCCAAATGGCAAATACTTTAGCAAGTAGGACAAGTTAAATACTTGCTTAAGAGTGCCAATTGGATTTCCCTGATGATTAAGGATGTTGAGCATTTTTTCAGATGCTTCTTTGCCATTTGGTATCCCTTACTTGAGAATTCTTTGTTTAGCTCTGTTCCCCATTTTTTAAAAGGTTTATTTGAATTTCTGGAGTCCAGCTTCTTGAGCTCTTTGTATATATTAGATATTAGTCCGTATCAGATTAAGGATTGGTAAAAAAAAATTCCTTTCCCAATCTGTTGGTGGCCTTTTTGTCTATAGAGAAATTTTGGGATAGCATTTGAAATGTAAATAAATAAAATATCTAATAAAAACATTAAAAATAAAAAGAAACACAAACAAACAAGCAAACAAACAAAAAAGTGCCAATTGGAACTATAAATGTTAGAAATTGAGCCAGTAAGAACTATACAACTTAAAATAAAACACTCACCAACAGAGATATTAATTAACTCAAGGTTGGATTTGATTGTTAAGGGGAGTTCATATCTCTATCACTGCTGGGAAGAGAGCCATTTTAAATGGATTTTGATGGCATCCAGCCTGAATCTTAGTACTTCAGTAATGGCTTGGATGAGATAAAATTTGAATTAATTGATTAGGAACACTAGATGTACAATCTGCTATTATTTTAAAACAATGGAAAGTGGTAAAAATAGAACTGAAAGATGATGGGATTAATTAATTTTTAACTCTGCACCTCAATTTCTATTTCTTATGAAATCCCATCATCTTTCCCAATTGCTTGTTCCACTACAATTAAGCATTTTTAGAAGACCAAGATTACTTATTCTCATGCATCTTCTTTACCCCAAAATACAAGATTCATTCTCTTCTCTTCTTTGACAGCGTTCTTTCTTGTCTTCAGAAATAAATGCTCACCCTTCTCTTCTCAACTTGTGGCCTGCTTTCTCCACTTCCTCAGATATTTAGCTTTTCTACAGAATTTTTCTCTGTCTTATTGGGTGCTTTGCTTTCTTGTGTTTTGCTGTAATTTGAGATAAGGTCTCACTACATAGTTGGGGCTAGCCTTGAACTCATTATGGTGTTCAGGATAGCTTTAAACTGCCCTCCTGCCTCATTCCCATCCTGTCCAGTGTTGTAACTATAAACATGTGCCAGCACGTCTGGCCTCTCTTTCTGTTTTTAAACATGTATATTCACCTTTAGTTTGGAACATAGTTAAGTCTAATGGCTCTCATAAGTACTATACAACATTTTATTCCCTTCTCTTTTTAAAAAAAAAAGATTTATTTATTTTATATGTGTGAGTACACTGTAGCCGTCTTCAGACACACCAGAAGAGGGCATTGGATCTCATTACAGATGGTTGTGAGTCACCATGTGGTTGCTGGGAATTGAACTCAGGACCTCTAGAAGAGCAGTCTTTTAACCTCTGAACCACTTTTTCAGCTCCTCATTTCTTTCTTTTAACCATCAGACTTTGTAAATGAACAGTTTATACCTATAAACTCCCAAACTCTAGTTTCTAGTCCAATCACCATTGAAACTATACTCTTAAAGCTTATATATGATTTCTGAAGCATTAAATGAAATTAAAATTCTTAATTCTTATTTTCTGTGTCCAGGAATAAAATCTTGAAATTTATAGCATACTATATACACCAAACTCTAATACCATGTATTTCCATGTACACTAGGCAGTCTTATTTGAGCACTGTTGTTATTTTAACATAGTTAAAATGAATTCATAAGTTTCTTCACTGGTATTTCCTCTAAATGACTTTCTTATATATGGCAGATATAACCTCTACAAAATCAGGGATCATATATCTCATGTTCATAGCTATTCCATTACATTACTTTAGTGTAGTCAATATTCAAAACTATTGAAAACTGTTGAAATAAGTAATAAATGAACATCATCCTCCCACTAAGGAAGCCTCAACTTCCTAGAATAATTTTGAATTCACTCCTTTTCTTTGACCTGTATACTAGATCAGTGATCAAATCTCATCAATCATGCATCCAAAATGTTAGGATCATGGATTTTCAATCAGTTTAGCCTCATTGACTCCTTTCTTTGCTATGTTCTAACTAGGACTTTGATCAAGGTTCGTAACACATTAGTTTCTTCATCTACAAAATGGAGCTGTACTTACCTTTATCAGATTAGTAAGTACAAATGAGATAATTTGTATAATTTATGCAGCAGCATGGTATATAGAAAGAACTCAAGAAATAAGAGCTATTAAAATTGTGCAAGTTCATACTCCCCCAAGGGACATTTACTTACTACTTCTTGTCTTTTCTTGAAATGTTCTCTATCTCTTTCTGTCCACTCAAAAGGCTACAATTTTTTTAAATTAATTGTTATGTTCAAAAGTAATAGATGCTTATATTTAAAAGCTGAACTGACTTCAAAGGCTTACAAATAAAACATCAGATTCTTGTTTCACACTTACCAACTTCTGATCTGAATTTCTAGAGTAATAACTTACAGTAATTTTAGCTGCTTTAGTTACATATTTCCACACAAAATTCTTGTATAAGTATATTAACTTTATGCTTCTGTGAATAAATGATTTAAGAAGGGAAGATTTCTTTTGACTCACAGTTTCAGAGGTTTCTGCCCCTGGTCAGTACATTCTACTGCCATGGACCTGAAGACATTATGGCCAGAAGATCACTCGGGGAGCATGTGGGGGAACACAGCAGTTTACTTCACGTTGTATGGAAGAGGAAGATCAGGAACATCATACCCTTCAAAGGAACTCCTATCCCCCAGTGACTTATATCCCCTAGTGACTTACTTCCCCCCTCCAAATGCCACCACTCACTGTCTCTTAACAATGGCATCAACATATGAGTCTATCAGTGGAAAGACCTTATGATTCTATCATCTCTTGATACCTACATGTACTGACTTGGGGCCATGTTATCAACATATTCAATTTTGGGGACATACTTTATGTGTAAACCAAAACTATCAATATTTCTTGATGCCTTGATTATTAGTTACCATTTTAGTATGGAATACAAAGGTTTAGATTTCACACAATACTGTTCTCTGCAAATTGTTCTGCCATTATCCTATGTCAGGAAACTCATAGGCAAGCACGTTAACATTGTGTTATATCCCTACTCCTGGGGTAGTAATATTTGAATGGTTTTGGCTATGTAAATTTTTTGGCTATGTAAATTTTTATCACTGTGAGCCAAGTCAAATTTTTATTATGACTGATTTATTTTCTTAAGCAACTTTCTGTTTTCCTTTGGATTTAAATTTTAGGGTTTTTGTTTTTGTTTTTGTTTGTTCTGTTTTCTTCCAGTGGGGGCTATTCATCATTAATTTCTTACTAATTTTTGCATCATCGGGCTATAAATCCTTTCTTTTTAATTCCATTGTGTATATAGCCAAACACATCAGATAGTCAGGATTTTTTTCCTTCAGAGCATTTCTTGTTAATCTTTTTACTTTCCTTTTGTCTCTTTAGTTTACCACATAACTGCTTGCCTTATATTTCCATTTATTATCATCTAGAGAATTCTCTTCTTTTTCTTTTATATTCACACTTGTTTTTTGGTCCCATGTCTTTTTTCTTGGTTTATATTCTTATTTGATGAAATGCATATTCCATGGGATCTGTTCCTAAAAATGGAGGCTCAAATTTCATAACATTAGGATGTAACTTGTATATCTGGCATGATGCCCTGGATTTGATCACCAATAAAATATACAGACACAAAGAGACAGACTGGCATGTGCGTCTGTGTGTGTGTGTGTGTGTGTGTGTGTGTGTGTGTGTGTTCCCGCGGGCGCGCGCGCGCACACACACACACACACACACACACACACACATTTAATCCTCCTCGGTGTGTAGTCATTGTTCCTCCAGACAAGTCTATCTATATTACTCAGTGAAGTATTTTTACTTTTGGATTTTTACTGCTTCTCTGGGTTGAGTTGCTTTCTTCCTTCCTGATCCTGTCCTTTAATGGGCAATTCTCTAATACATCTGCTCCTCCTTTTTGAAAGCAAAACCATGAGGTCATCCTCAATCACCTTAGACTTGTGCCATTCTCTACGTTTATGAACCTCATCTGTCAGTATCCTAGGATGTAATTAATATAGGGTATTTGTACCACAAATTACAGGAAGCCCCAATCACATCTAAAGACATTTAAGCTAAGAACTGAAGTATGAATTACTAAGTCAAGTAAAAGCATTTCAGCAGAAATGGTTGCCTATATAAATGCTAATAGGAGAGAGAGGGATTGGGAAACTCCATTAGGTAGAGCCTACTAAGTCAGAGGGACAGTTGCCTACTGGAGGCCAAAGAACTCAAGAACTTATAGGTGATGTTAGGGAGGATTCTGGCTTTTGTTAAAGACAAAGGGAAGGTCCTGAAAAGTCTTAAGAAAGTCAGTGGTTTTATACTGACTTCAGTATAGTATTTTGACACAGGGTCTCTATAGCCCAGGCTGCCTTTAAACCTGAGGCAATCTTCTTGCCTTATCGTCCCTAGAACTAGGATTACAGGCATGAACCACCATCCCACCTTCAGGAGAGTGATTTCATCTATTTCCTAGAGATTTGGGGGGTTATCATGTGAACAGTGATTTGGAAAGGATCGACAGGAAGGATAAATTTGGTCTTAAATATCAAGGCTAGCCTTGCAAAGGAGAAAATTTTGCATATGCATTAATTGTCTTAGAAGATGGACTAGAAAGCTCAGCATATGTAGCTGAAGTTCTTCAATTTATTGACAATGGGCAATTTAGATTCAGAAGTAACAGTTTCACTTTTTTCTCTTGTAAAAAGTTTTGGGACTAAGTAGATGTATTTCTTCCTCACTATTTACTTCTGGCTGATTTACTGTATACCTATTTGGTTTCATTCATAAGGGGATGGCCTGCTAAACCATATAGTCTGTTCTGCATTTCTTCTGGTAGTCTTTCAAAGCAGGAGGTGAGAAGGTGCAAAAAGCATGCGGGTAAAGACAGAGAAGGGCTCCAAGTGCTTTGCATAGAAGTGGGGCAACTGGATCACTCCTTTGCCTCGCGTGGCTTCAAGCTTTATCTCTAGTCAAGTTTAGAAGGGGTCTGAGTCTTTCCTGAAGTCCCTGGAAGCTGTGGATTCTGTTGAAGTCAGCTGACATTCTGGAATTATTGGCATCATGCACCATTACTTGCTATGACAGTTTCAGCACGAGGAAGGTAGTTTCTGTAGCTGTCTTTATGGAATTGGCTGAATACAACTGTTAGCTGATGGTCTGCTTTTCATAGTCATCCGCAACACCTAGGTTTTCTTTGGAAACTGTGAAGAGGCACTGAAAGAACAAAAATAATTTCTTCCTGTCTTAAAAAAAATCACAAAGGAGTGACTCTATGGGATGTTTGCGTGAACAACTCTAATTTCAGGTTGAGCTTGAGGTTGGAAAAATTGCTTTTGCATAAATCTCATGTTTTGGTAAGCGCAGTTTGATTGGTTTGGAATTGCATTTTTATAGTGAAGCAAATTACTCAGGACTCAGGAGTATAGGTGTTGTGTTAGAATAACAATTAGAATAACAAAAAAAATGTGAGCAACAATTTTTACTACGTTCCGATGGATCTTAAAATCATTGCTTTTAAAATGTGGTAAAATTTTAAAAAGTTTTTTTGAATGTCCATTTTTAAAAGTCTATTTGAATAAATCTATAAGCAGAGTATATTTTCTTCCATCTGCTTAACAAAACTAGATATGGAAAAAATATTTACTAGTTAAAAACTTCCATCCCAAACTGTCTGAAATAATATTGTTGATAAAGATTGTAGACTTCTTCCTGGATTGCTATCAAGGTTGGGGGTTACAATCTATGATTCAAGTTAGATCTGGCCATCCATCCTCAAGGAGCCAATAAAAAGAGCCAAGTCAAAAATGTAAGACAGAAAAAGATTTAGTCAATGTGGTAACATTGATAAAGGGCAAAGAAATCCAGTGACAGCTCCCTCCAATACCTCTCCCCAAAGGACATGCACATCAAAACAGTCTCAGGCAAAGTGTGGTCCCACCTAACATTGACCTATTGACACCATTGTCTGGACTTTAGTCTCATATTGTAAGATGGTCTGACAAATTGTTAGTAATGTGTAAACTCTCTTCTCTGGGCAAGTTCCCCTCTCTGGCAAGAAGCTTTTCCTTCACTAAGTGTGGGATTCCCTTGTAAATTCCCATTCCAATGGGATCTATTGTTTCAACAATGTGATATATAGTCAGACTGAGAGACCTGAGTGTCTCTTCAGAATATCTTCAGTTTTGCCGGGCACATTACTGAGTGGTAATAAGTTCCTTCACTTCCCCACTCCAGTATTAAGAATAGCGTTCCTCACATAAAAGTTATTAAACAAATAATTCGTAAAGGAAATTAAGATAGTTTCTGTGTTCAATAAAAGTCAGGAAAAACCCAACTCTACGTAAAAGCAATTCCTTGGAGTAGAGAGCACAATTTTAGATCTGTGTTGTGGATTAAGTGTCCTAATATCTAATTAATACAAATATAAGATTTTTTACAAATCGTTAGGCACACCTAAGTGTGGGGCAACAGTGAGTCCGAGTAGGGAAAGCAGTTAGGACCTTTCAGGCACTAATTTCCATCTCTTGCATTTGCCCTTTATAGTGGTTGGGCTCCTCCTTGACCACAGAAACAAGGTCAAACTTCATAACTTGTTTCTATGGCTGCTTAGGGGTTTAGCTTTTATTTGTAATGCCCCGCCCACATGTGTCCAGGTTCCTGCCTTGACAGAGTGGCTGTGTTCTTTTTCTTAGGTTGCCCTGTACTTTTCAACTGACCTCTCCTTCTCTACCCAGGACTTTGTTCCCTGGGCTGCTCCAAAGCCTTCCCATATTCCTAGGCCTGGGTTAATCTCCCGCAGCTCTGTTTATAGGTCTGGCCCAGTGAAAATTGCATGGTTTTCAATGGAGTTTCCCCGGATCCTATGTAAAGACTATCCTCTCCCCTGTTTCCTTTGGCATTAGAAATCATTACATTTTAGACAAAAGATATTGTCAACAGGACAAAAGGGCCACCAACGGACTGGGAAAGGATCTTCACCAATCCTAAATCAGATAGGGGACTGATATCCAATATATATAAAGAACTCAAGAAGGTGGACACCAGAAAATCAAATATCCCCATTAAAAAGTGGGGCACAGAGTTAAACAAAGAATTCTCAACTGAGGAATANAAAAAAAAAAAAAAAAAAAAAAAAAAAAAAAAAAAAAAAAAAGAAATCATTACATTTTAATGTGTGGGTTTCACGCGTTTGTAGCTGTAACTTTACTTAGGCCAGCCTACTGGGGAGGTCTTTTAATACATTGCTGTTTCCAGTTTCTAGGAGACAAACAAACAAACAAACCACCCAGTAAATGTTTAAATCAAACTGTCCTTCAAGGGGTAAAATGGGAAATGCCCTAGCGGCCTCACAATAAAAGCCCTTCAGGAGTTCACTTTAGGTCAAGGGAATAGCTGAGCCCAACCTTGCTAGGCTGTTGAGAGAACACGCCTCTCTGTAGAGAAGAACTCCCTTTACCTACTTTAACATGTTTATAGAAGAATTTGAAAGTTCTCAGCTCACAGCCTAGGACCAGGCCTCAGAAGGTAGTGGAAAAAAAGGGTGGGAGCAGAGAGAACTGTCCGGGTTCAAGGGAATACTTGACCAAGCTTTCATTTTTAAGCTTTAAACTTTTATATACTGCAAATGTTAAGTTAGCAAGTTGGAGTGCAAGATTTCTTGTGGCATAAATGTTGAGTTCTGGGAGTCTTTCAGCATTCGGGGCTTTATGTAATTTATCCTCATCACATTTCCCACAGCTAAGACTCTACCCAGTGTTTCTGATTTCCGCACGCAGCTGGTAGGGAGAACTTCGGGCAGCTTCCCTCTGCAACACCATGAGCTGACCAGAGACGGGCATGTGGGGGAGCTCCCAGCCCACAATACCAGTCCAAGAGAATCCTTGGACTACAACTCCCAGGGTGCCCCAGGAGCGTGGAAAAGGGCGGGCGACCGAGGAGAGGGTGGCAGGGAAATCCCGCCCCGCTGCGCAGCACCAAGGACACAAAGCCAGACTTTACAACCTAGTAGAGAAAGTGGAAGTAAGCGGGCTTAGGTGGGGTAGTCAGACGAAAGGAAACGCAAAGCCCCAAAGCCCCAACCCCAACCGCGAGGTGAAGACGACTTAGGTGGGGCCAGAGAGGGACGCCTCGGAGGGGGCGGCTGCTGTAACTACTCCAGCCGCCCGGCCGCCCACCCGCGCCAGGGTCCCCTCAGTCCCCAGTTCGTCCCGAGTGTTCCCTCCGAGAGCGGCCACTCCCGGGCAGGAAGCGGGCACGACTGGCAGCCTCGAGGCGGGCCGCACCGAGGCTCTCTCTCGTCTGCCAGAAGTGCTGGGCGGGCGAAAGCGCGGGGCCGAGGAAGCTCCGCGAGCGAAGCGGCGGCAGCGGACGAGTTAGGGCCGGGGGCGGGAAGGGAGAGCGTGGCTCCTCGCAGAGCCCTGGGAGTCCTGCCGGGCGAGGCGCGCGCAGAAGCGGGCGAGTGGGGAGTCGGCCGGGGGCTTAGCGGCGGGACGAGCGTGAGGCGCGGGGTGCCGGGCAGAGAGGCGGCCGCTCCGCCATCCCTCCCCCGCGCCCCCGCGCGCCGGGCTCGCTGCGAGGCGGGCTGCGGCGGGAGCGCGGGCGGTGCTGGGGCCAGATAAGGGGAGCGACGGGGCCGCCGCCCCCGAGGCGGGCGGGCGGGCCGGGGCGGAGGGCGGGTCGCGGGGAGGGCGGGCCGGGGCGGGCCGGGGCGGGGCGGCGAGCGCGCGGGCGGTTGGGCGGCCGGGGGCGGGGGCGCGCAGAGGCGAGGAGGGCAGGCGACGGCGTGCTGGCGGCGGGGCAGGCGAGCTAGCTGTCCGCTTTGCGCCGCGGGCCCCACGCCGCAGTGTGTTTTGTGGACGGCGCCTACCCAGACAGCCCAGCGGAGCCCAGCCCGGCACCCCGCAGCCTCGGACGCGATGTTCCGCCGGACCCTCAACCGTTTGGTGAGTACACTCGCCGCGGCTCCACGCGTACCCCGGTGGCCGGCTGGCCGGTCCCCCGCCACTCCTTTGCCGACTCGGGGCGAGGGGACGAGTGGGAAGCGCCGGCCCCCTCCCCCGCCTCTGCGTTTTAGCGGAAACCCGGCGCCCCGGGTGGCCCGGGTGGGGAGGCAGGTGGGGCTCTCGGGCGTCCCACCCCTGCCCCAGGACGTTTCAGCCGAGGTACCCCGAGGCTCCGAGGAACTCTGCCTCCAGCCTGGGGAATCGCCTCGGAGTGACAGAGGCGCGGACCTCGGGGCGGCGGGAGGGGGCTCCCCGGGGCGGGGGGCTCAGTTTCCCAATTAGTGGAAGATGGCGTTGAATTATCGGGGAAGAAGCTTTCTTTTGTTTCCTCTGCCACGAGCACGTGGAGGTAAACCTAGACCTGTCACTGTGGCCCAAAAGAAGAGCTAGGGGGCTGAGAGAAGCAGAGGCTAAACCAGGGCTCAGCCTCGCCCGGGCCGTGGCCAGTGACCAGGGGCTGGGCAAACTTTGAGGACTCAGCCTCCAAGCTCACCTTGAGGGTGACAGAAAGAGCGAGGGCTGTGGGCACGGTGGGCTGGGGCCAGCAGCAAAGGCGGGAGCCTGTGCCAGCCTCGCAGAGCTCCAGGCTTGGAATCCACCGGGCAGCTGAGCTCCTTGGGCCACCTTTTCCACCCTCTAAAGCCCCCCAGAAAAGGAAATTGTATTTCTTTGGGGAGTGTGGCACGGGGTTGGGAGGGAGCGATTTCTGGCTGCTATTGACTTTTTGGATTAGCCTGTTTACTCAGAGGGTACGTTAAGAACTGAGCAAAGTAGAGCAGTTTACTTAAAGGATGTTTGTAGCAACTCCCCTAATTTCCAGAAGAGGTGTCAGGGAATAGGATTTTATTTCTGCCACGGATATTAAAGAAAGCCTTCATCCTAAAATTTGATTTTTTTTCCCCCTGTAGTTAAGGGGAAGAATGCAGAGTGCTTCCCCATTCCGTCTTAGGATAGACTTAAGGACTTGACAATTTGGTAACTTTGTGGAATCATTTCTAATTAAATCATTGCTGACATATTTTTCATAGGTCAGAACAATTTGCTGTCATTTCCACCACCCCACCCCCCATATTTGAAACTTTCACAAATGTCCCCTGCTTAATCACACCTAACACATCCCCTTTTAGGATATCAGCATACTAATACTGTTAAGGTTTTGCCAAATGTCTATTTCACTCAGAAACATGCAAACTAAGGTAGAGGTGATTATTACCTGTGGCACTGAGCAGCAGAAGGGTGTGCACGTCCAGGATCTGAGAGCCACGGGAAGTGGATTGTGTTGGATGCTTTGCTGAAGCAAGTGACTAAAATTGGTTCTCACATTTGGCCTGAGACTGTAAAAGAGCATTGTACCTCCTAGTTCTGTTTCACAAAGGCTCTCGTGATGTTGAAGTGTTGTTTTGGGGTGATAAAAAGGGAAAGGTGACAGGAAAGCTAATTGTGATGCTCAGCAAAAGGGTAGCCTTTCCACACGACACTCATGTTAGAAACTAGCTGGTCTCCAGGTCTTATTAAATTCATAAAGTAAAGATGCTGACATCCCATTTTTGAAGACTTTGGACATTTGGAATTAAACAACCGGTGTTGATCCAAAAGCACTTCCCATTTGGTGTTCTTTTGCTAAGAGTGATCTGCATTGTATCTGTGGCCCACAAAGCTAGGGATGCAGTAGCATTTGCAGTGGTTGTTGAGGTGCCAGCCTGCTGACACTCTGCATCTCTCCCAAGATTTCTGCAGAGACTCACTTTTGCTCATGCTAAAGGGAGCTTTGACCTCATTGTTTCAACTAAGATGTCCAGCTGTTCACATTTTACTGCACAACCCTGACTGTGATAAGTCCTAGCAATTTGTTCCACTGTCATAAGCTAGAAGGTTCTTAGGAGTTCTGTCTGAGCCCTAGGCCTAGAGAAAGGAATTAAACTGCAAATCATTGCGCTGGGTATACCATCAAACACTGTCAAAGTCTCACTGCTAAAAAACGACTTGAAATTTGGGGGCTGGGGTGGGAAAATTTTAAATCCCTTAAACTCTGCTATTGTCATCTACAGGAAGTGCATTCTTTTAGTAGTACACACATTTAAATAACTAGATCAGTAAATTAAAGATTTAACTGAAACCTTCAGACTTACACAGCCCAGTAGATGTAGTCCAAGTTCTGTGTTATCCTTAAAATTGTTTTAATATTTTAGAGAGAGGGCTATGACTTCTTTTGAATTATCAATTCTGCTGTTTTTATTTGGCAGTCATGTGTATCTGAAATTGACTTTGAATATTACATAAATTATAGTAGTGTTGGTTGTAGTTGCTGGTCATTGACGGCATGTTAAAATGAGGCTATTTTTGTATCTTAAACCTGGTATAGGAGGTCAGAATCTTGCAGGAATCACATCATTTTCTGAATAGCTCAGTTATGTATGTTGAGTCATTTTAAAATGTCATTTCTGTTTTCCCTTTTCTAAGCTAAAAGAGATAGTGATTAATTGTACTTCTAAAGACACAGCCATGACATTACATCTTTGCCACTAAGAATTGTCCTTTCTGATGAATTACAACTTTAAAAAAAAAATTAAGGCAGTGTCTCATATAGTACAGGTGGCCTTAAGCCCAGTGACCTTGGGTTCCTCAGGCTTGCTTCCACCTTCCCGGTGCTGGGTGGTAGGGTTTTCGGCAGCTACCAGTGTCTGTTTCCTTTTTACAGCTTTTGTGGGGTTTTGCTTGTTTGTTTATTTTTAAAGAATTATTTGTTTTTATGTGTAGGAGGACACTGTAGCTGTCTTCAGACATACAAGAAGAGGGCATCAGATCCTGTTATAGATGGTTGTGAGCTACCATGTAGTTGCTGGGAATTGAACTCTGGACCTCTGGGAGAGCAGTCAGTGCTCTTAACCACTGAGCCATCTCTCCAGCCCCGTTTTTGGTTATTGAGACAGGATCTCCTACATAGATAGTTCCAGCCATCCTGGAACTTACTCTGTAAACCAACTTGGCTTTGAATTCATAAAGAACCATCCGCTTTTGCCTTGAGTCCTCGGATCAAAGGCATGTGCCACAAAACCTAGCTACTTATTTCTTTTTGTAAATAGTCTAGTCTGGCTTTGAACTCTCTCCATCTCCATTCCTTAGCTAATGCTGGGATTACAGACAAGTACCACTATGCCTAGGTTTTGACAGTTTGAGGTACCGAATTTTGGGAGTTTGGCCTGTGGGGTGTATTAAGAGCACTATTTGTTTCTAGTTAACATTTCCATAAAAATAACAAACTAGCTGAAATTTAAATTTCCAGGTCAGGGACTTGGATGTCTTCCTATCTTTTAATAACATCTATATTGATTATAGGAAACTTGTAGTCTTGCATTGAGTTTTGTAATCCATAGGCTTAAAGGCTTATTGACAGTCTGTCATAAATTTCTCCCCTTTAGCTTATTAAATTATTTCTTGCCAGAGATTTCACATAAAATTCCCTAGTAAAGTAGATTAGGTGATTATATTGAGTAGGTGCTGTCAATTTAATTTGGTGGAGGGAAATTTGACAGTCCAGATCATTGATAATAAAGCTTAACAGTATTGTGGAAAACTCAAACTGCATTGGTTCTGTAAAGAAAATGTTTTATCAGAGAGACTGGGCAAATTAGGCTGTATCAAGAAGAATGGACATTTTAAGGCTGAAAATGCAAAATAAAAATTAACAAAATAGGTAGTTAATTTATTACTTTGAGTACAGCGTAAGGGCACTTTAATAAAACAGTCTACAAAGAGACAATCAAATAATTCAGGTAACTGCTTTTTTGTTCCAGGAACAAAAAGGTTTTTTGGCTTCCTCGTGAAATTATAAGGGTAATTACAGGTTTTTTTTTTTTCCTTCTGTTTCATTTACCTATAAACTTGCCTTGACATTAGTGAGTGTCAGACATACTGGTTTTATGTTACTGGGTTTCGAAATCTGTATGTATGGATTATAATATTTTTGCATTCGTATAGCTCTTAACACAGATCTATAAACAAGTTGGTATCTACCAGATAGTTCTGACACTTGTGGGTCTGACAGTTGAAGTAACCCCTCCCTAAAAGCAATCTTTTTACCATATTACCTTCATTATAATTACCTATGAATTTGTATGGCTTGCTAAACTATCCTTTCTCCAGTGGGAAAGAAGCCCTAATCCCTAGGGCATATGTTCTATGTGATAGTTTTTCCCAGCTAGAGACGAATCCCCGATAGAGAAAGGCTGTTTTATACCGAAAGTAATTAGGGGGTAGCTTTTAACACGATGCTTGGTGCTTAGTAGATGTTTAATGAATAACTGTTGAAAATACAGCTTTTAAATGTTTCACATAGATGATAATCTTTACTTATGAGGAGTGATTTATAGTAAACTCCATTATTGTTTGGAGTGATTAAAGAATAGGGATTTCTAGTTCGTGGGGGTGGGGGATTTATTTACCAAGTAGCTGTTATATAAGAATTATAGTATATACATCAAATGCTAAAGCTATACTGACCATAATATTCTCTTTTGTAAGATGGTTTAGTCATTTTATGGTATCGGGAGTATCGTTTTACTCAACAAATACTAAGCACCTACCACTGACTGGACACTGTGATAGATACTGGGGAATATATTATGAGCAATGCAGACAAGATACCTATCCTGAGATGTTTTATCGTATTTATAACTATAGCTATAGATGGCATGATGACTGCACTTGTATACTTTGTAGTATCCCAAAAGATTTAATCCTCATGAATAAATTAATGTTATATAATTACTATTAATGCTGTATACTTGCTATTTGTCTTAATACCAAAAATAGATTATATGATTTATTATTTTACAGTGGCTTTGATGTCAGATAAAAATTTGGTTGCAATTTGATACCGTTGATATGCTTGGGAAATTGTTCTTTTGAAAGTAGGTGGTAGGCTGACCTTTTTGCAAAGTGAGAAGCCTATTTCAGAGTGGTCTGCAACTTGGGGGAGGTGGGGGAAGATCAATTAGTAATTGTCTTTTCTCCCAACCACCCTCCTGTCTCGGAAAGAGTCTTATCGGGTAACCCTGGTTAGCCTATTCACTATGTACTTCTAGGCTAGTCTCAAAACTTCTGAAATCTTCATTCCTGGGCCTCCCTAGTGCTGAGATTACAGGCATGTACCACCGTGTCTGACTTGAAATAACTCTTTTTTTTTTTTTTTAGATATTTTCTTAATTTACATTTCAAATGTTATCCCGAAAGTTCCTCTCCCCTCCCCGCGCCCTGTTCCCCTGCCCACCCACTCCCATTTCTTGGCCCTGGTGTTCCCCTGTATTGGGGTATATAAAGATTACAATACCAAGGGGCCTCTCCTCCCAATGATGTCCGACTAGGCCATCTTCTGCTACATAGAGCGAGAGACACCTGTTCTGGGGGTTCTGGTTAGTTCATATTGCTGTTCCTCTTCTAGGGTTGTAGACCCCTTCAGCTCTTGGGGTTCTATCTCTAGCTTCTCCATTGTGGGCCCTGTGTGTTCCATCATATAGATGATTATGAACATCCACTTCTGTATGAGACAGCTATATCAGGGTCCCTTAAGTAGGCACTAGCTGTCCTATGCAATAGTGTCTGAGTTTAATGACTGATTATGGGATGGATCCCCCCTGGTGGGGAGTCTCTGTATGGTCCATCTTTTCGTCTTAGCTCTAAACTTTGTCTCTGTAACTCCTTTCATGGGTATTTTGTTTCCTATTCACAGGAGGAATGAAGTATCCACGCACTGGTTTTCCTTCTTGATTTTCTTGCGTTTTGCAAATTGTATCTTGGGTATTCTAAGTTTCTGGGCTAATATCCATTTATCAGTGAGCGCATATCCGATGACTTCTTTTGTGATTGGGTTACCTCACTAAGGATTATATCCTCCAGATACATCCATTTGCCCAAGAATTTCATAAATTCATTTTTTTAAATAGCAGAATAGTACTCCATTGTGTAAATGTTCCACTATGTTCATAGCAGCCTTATTTATAATAGCCAGAAGCTGGAAAGAACCCAGATGTCTCTCAACAGAGGAATGGATACAGAAATAACTCTTTATACAGATAGAAACAGATTTTTCTCCCGAAGTATATCTTTTTTTTTTTTTTTTAGATTTATTTATTTATTATATGTAAGCACACTGTAGCAGTCTTCAGACACACCAGAGGAGGACATCTGATCTCATTACAGGTGGTTGTGAGCCAACATGTAGTTGCTGGGATTTGAACTCAGGACTTCCGGAAGAGGAGTCAGTGCTCTTAACCTCTGAGCCATCTCTCCAGCCCGAAGTATTTTTTTATTGATTTAAACAGTCCAAAACTGAGAGTGAGTGAAGTATTTTTTTTTATTGATTTAAGCAGTTCAAAACTAAGAGTGTTGCCTAAATGCCTTCAGTAAGCGTTTCTCATTTGTTGATTTTGTTTGTTTTTGCTAATTTTCTTCCTTCACTTTTAAATTTATTTTTCAGTGTATGGATGTTTTTGCCTCTATCTAGATACTGAGCCTGAGTCTTGTGGAAAAGCATTCCCAGTCTTTGCGGTGTGTGTAGAAATGTATTGAAATGTTTATGATGGTAAACAATCTTATGTGTACATCTTCTATCCCAGAGCTTCCATCCAAATGCTTGGAGAAAAGATAGCCCTTAGGCCCATTTCCAGATCAGGTAGTATTTATTCTAAAGCTGTGCTGCTCTGTTCTGCTCCAATCCTGACCGGTCTGGAGCGAGCGATCTGGTCCTGTTCTGTCCTTTCCTTTTTCCCCTCTCTTTCTATTTTGAAAGAGGGTCTTAATATATAGCCCTGGATGGGCTGGAAATTATAAGTAGACCAGGCTGGCTTTTAAATCATACAGAGCCACCTGTTTTCTGAGTGCTGGCATTAAAAGTGTATGCCAGATTATTTTCCAGTATTTTCTAAATTTTATTTTTATGGGTATGGGTATCTTGCCTGCGTCTGTGTCTGTGTACCATGTATGTTGTGCCTGCTGTCTGTGGAAGCCAGAAGGGGTATTAAACCACTTCTCTGGGGCAGTATGACCAGTGGCCTTTGGAAGAAGCCCTTTGTCTTTATGATGTTTAAAGAATTAGCTTGATTTGCCAATTCAAATACTGTTTTGTTGAGTGGAAAAAAGTCAAGGCTGGTTGCTTATCAACCATGGTTGATCAGTTTTTTCAAAGAGGGCAGACATATAAGATGCAAAATAAACACATTTTTTTTCTGATGTTGTTTGAGTTTCCTGTACATGAGTAGTGCTTTAAAACAGATAACTTCTGATGTCTGAAATCACTGAAATGGGATGCTTTCTCTGGTTGGATGAAAGAAGATTTTGACTTTTCCAAGGTAATTTGGGTGTGCTTCACAAGTCTATTTCTGCTCTCTTAAGATTTATTTCCTCTCCTGATGTAAGTGAAGGTCAGCAGTGATCATGAAGCAAATATATTAGTACAGCTGCAGCATATGATAATGCTACTGCAGATTAATGATGAATGAGTGTTGAGCACTGCAGATATGGCACAGGATGCCTTATTCACACTGGCAGACAGCCCCTCAATTACTGCAGTGTATGGATGGATTGCCAGTTTGGCTGTCTTCTTGATTATAAAAGATGCAGTTTTTGCATGGTGTTAGACCAAGAATATCTGGTTCAGGAAGTTGTTTTGTATTTTTAATGTATAGACTATCATTGATACCATGCCCTATACTTACAATAGAATATGGGAGGGTTGAGATGTCTACCTGCTTCAAGCAGGTATCATTTGTTTCTTAGGCACTTCTAGACCACATTATCTTGAAGTATTAATGTGGCAGTATCTTCCTAGTCCAGTCTTCTTCACCAATATATTCTTGAAAAAGTTAAAAGAGTGTTCTTGACAATGATTTTACACTAGCACAGGTAAACTATAGATGTTCAGTAAGTACTTTTGAATTGTTTTGAACTGAATTAGTAACAAAAGCTGAGTCTAATCAGTTGAAAAAGCAGCCACTAAGAGGCCTCTGTGTTTTAGAATAAGCTTTTTGTTTTAATAAAAGCATATAGCAGAGGAAAATAATATCCTTTTTATTGGATAGTATGTGTCTTAGTTTGGGTTTCTTTGCTGTGAAGAGATACTGTGACCATGGCAACTCTTATAAAGTAAAACATTTAATTCGAGCTAGCTTACAGTTTCAGAGGTTCAGTCCATTATCATCATGGCTGGAAGCATGATAGCATCCAGATACACATGGTGCTGAAGAAAGAGCTGAGAGTTCTATATTTTCATCTGTAGGCAACAAGGAGGAGACTGTCTCTTGTCTGCAGCCAGGAGGAGGGACTCATCTGCACTGGGTAGACCTCAAAACTTGCCTACACAGTGGCACACTTTCTTCAACAAGGCCACACCTATTCCAACAAGACTACACCTCCTAATAGTGCCCATGGGCCCAGCATATTCAAACCACCACAATGCTACACTATTATTTTGAATGAGGAAAAAAATTATGCACCCCACTAAGTGGCCAGAAAAAGTTTGCCGTTTATTGAAACTTTTTTCTATTCATCAGAAAGAGAACCTTTAAACCATTCCCTTTTCTTGGTGTTTCATAAAACTAATTAATATGCTATCTTCAGCTTTTAAAATTCTAAGTACATTTGGATGCTTTTTTGTTAAGTACAGTTGATAACACATTTTCTAATTCAATTAATACATCAAATCTACTTTGAAGACTAAAAGTGCAGTGTTAACTCTAGCAGAGCTTTGTGTTACTTTTGCTTGTTTTTGTCTTTATAGCTCAGATTGACCTGTACTCATTATTTAGCCCAAGCCGGCCTGGAACTCTGAATCCTCCTGCTTTAGCTTCTCAAGCGACGTGATTGTGTGTATGTACTACCATGCCCATCTGCTTTATGTCATTTTACTTACTCACTGTGGTAAGTGTAATTTATTTGAATTCAGGATAATCCTTAGAATTTGGTACTAAGAATATAAGAATGTATAGGCCAGGCATAGGGGTGCATGCCTACAAACCCAGTGATGGGAGGATAGCAATACCAACTTCAGACACACAGAATTCTAGGCTATAGCTTAGGCCGTAGGAGACCCCGTTTCAAATATCCCAAACTAGGAGCATGGGAGAGAGGAGATGCAGATTATGAAGGATTTGCAATTGTTTGTGAAATAAATCTCACCTTTGTTTGAAGGGTACTATGTGATATTGACATTAAAGGAAAATTATTTTCCCAAGTTCAATAAGCTAACCAGCCTTGGAGTTGATTGAGTCTGTATATGCTATTAATAGACATCATACCTTTTCAGTGCTTCCACAACCATGCTTCCCCATAAGGAGTCATTTCTTTTCATATTGCTGAAAGCATTCCCTGTTTGTCACTTGCAGAAGAGCAACCTCCGGTAGTAAATTGATGCACCCAGTGGGGGAGCCAGGAAGGATTGATGTTTCTGCCAGCTTAGCGTCAACACTTGCTCGTTTCCTCTCTGGAGTATCACCAAGTTCGTGGATTCTGTTTGTACTTCTATAACTGCTCAGATCTCCATGTTCCATATATTTGTCCATGTTTCTAACATTCATTTGCACATTTCTCACATCTCATTCTATACATATCTTAGTTCATAGGCAGTAAGTATAAATATCCTCTTAGACAGTATAATTCCACATAGCAAGAACACTAATGAGAATTTTTATTATAATAGCCCCCATATATAAATAAACATACATACATAATACATACATATATGGAGAGAAAGAAAGTCTTGGGCTAATAAATTTAAGGCAATATTTATAAATATTGTTTTATTTCAAGATGAGTTTTGAGTTGAATAATCAAGGAAATCCCCAGAAATATATTTCTGGTTAGTCTCAAGTTTCATGCTATTTATTGTTGTAAAGGAAAAGTAACAATTTTGCAGCAATCCTGTAGATCACCAGGGAGCAGAAGCCAGTAGGGAACTGTCGCAAATAAATAACAGCTGGCTAGAAACAATTATATAAGGTATACCTGTTGTGAGCTGGGGGTGTCTTTTCAGCCTCACAGTTAATCCGCTTTGTGGATTAAGTTGTTTGTAGTATAGTGCACAATTTAATTTACTTCAGCTCATTTTCCTTTCATTTTAAAGAAAACAGGCTGGGGAGATGGCTCAGTGGACAAAAGCACTTGATTAGTGCCTGAATTCAGATTCTCAGAACCCACAAAAAAAAGCCAGATGTGTTAGTTCAAGAGTTTGTCATCCATTCAGGTGTAGTGTCACACACAAGCCTTTAATTCCAGCACTTAGGAGGCAGGCAAATCTCTGAGTTGGAGGCCAGCCTGGTCTACAAACCAAGTTCCAGGATAGCCAGGACTATACAGAGGAATGTTGTCTCAAACAAAACAAACAAACAAACATTAAGTCCATATTCTCATATTAAGTCATATTCTCCCTTCCTACTGGGAGATTAGAGACTGAGATGGGAGAATTTCTAGAAGTCTACTCACCAAAGCTGGAGTCCTTATATTGAACTAACATCTGAAGATTGATACCCCCTCTCTCTTTCTCTCTCTTCTTCTCTCTCTCGCTTCTCTCTCTCTCTCTCTCTCTCTCTCTCTCACACACACACATACACACACACACACACACACACACACATGGGTGGGGAGGGATTGATCTAGCCTTTCAAATAACTAGGACTGTGCCACTGTGCCTACTAGCTTGAACTAATTTTCTGACAATGTTATATGAGTCATAAGCTTTTATTTGAATATTCATGTCTTGTTAAGGGCTATAGAGGCTTATAGCTCTGTTCTTGAGATAGAAGATATACATGTAAGATCCATTTTCATATGCAGTATCTGATTGATACTGACTAGTTGAGTCAAGGATGTATGTAGCCCAGGTAGCCCAGGCTGATCTCAATCTCCCGAACCCCCTGCCTCCCTTCCCCTTCCCAGTGCTGGGAATCATGGACATGCATCATCATGCCTGGCTTTGGCCTCTTGAGTAGCCTGTGAAGTAGACACTTGCAAAGAGAGAGGCATTGAGTCTTTTTCACTTTAGTTGACCAATACTAGTCAATTTCTCGTAGTTCTACCCACATCACCTAATCAATCTAACCCAAAATTCTTCATAATATCATAATGAGAGCTAGACTTCAGCATATAAATTTGGAAGGGAAGGGTCACCAACATCTAGCCCATAACATAGCAGGAAGAGCTGTTCAGTGCTTTCTTTCCTATGATAAAATTGATAATTATAGTAGGTAATGATAAAACTGCATATCAAGCAGCTTGAGGTTTCTACAACTGCACAAAATTTTCCATAAACTTGTTTCTGAAATTCATGATTCCAGTGCATTACTCTGCTGATTTGGAACAGTAAAATGGGGACTGGAATGAAATTAACATTTGAGGCAATAAATCACTACTTCATACAAAACTATGTGGTCAGATACTTCAATGGCTTAAGCAATGGGTAGATACCTTCAGAAACTTCATATGTCTAGGGTGGTGATTTATTATCTTGGGTGTTGGTGGCCATTTATTCTATTTATGTATGTATGTATTTTTGTTTTATGTGTATGTCTGTGTGTGCGCATGTGCATGTGCCATGTGCCCTTGGAGGACAGAAAAGGGTGTTGGATTCCAGGAGTTACAGATGGTTATGAGCTACCATGTAGGTGCTGGGAATTGAACCCTAGTCCTCTGGAATAGTAACAGGCTCTCTTGATTGCTGAGCCATCTCTTTAGCCCTGGTAGTCATTAATTTTAAAACCGAGAGTCAGAGCTTTGTTTCAGAGCACATTTTTTTTTAATTAGAGAGTTTCTTCATTTACATTTCAAGTGTTATCCAAAAGTCCCCTATAAACACCCCCCCCCCGCCCTGCTCCCCTACCCTCCCTCTCCCGCTACTTGGCCCTGGCATTCCCCTGTACTGGGGCCTATAAACATTGCTAGACCAAGGGCCTTTCTTCCCGAATAATGGCCAACTAGGCTATCC
>LR749502.1:3929470-4038013 GCA_902729485.2 Mus minutoides
GCTAGAGACATGAGCTCTGGGGGTTCTGATTAGTTCATATTGTTGTTCCATCTATAGGGTTGCAGACCCCTACAACTCTTGGGTACTCTCTCTAGCTCCTACATTGGGGACCCTGTGTACTGCCCTATAGATGATTGTGAGCATCCACTTCTGCGTTTGTCAGGAACTGTCAAAGCTTCCCAGGAGACAGGTATATCAGGGTCCTTTCAGCAATGTCCTGCTGGTGTATGCAGTAGTGTCTGCGTTTGGTGGCTGATTATGTGATGGACCACCCGGGTGGGGCACTCTCTGGATGGCCCATCCTTTCATTTTAGCTCCAAGCTTTGTCTCTGCGCATCCTTCCATGTATATTTTAATCCCTATTCTAGGGAGGAGTGAAGTATCCATGTGTTGGTCTTCCTTGATTTTCTTATGTTTTGGAACTTGTATCTTGGGTATTCTAGATTTCTGGGCTAATATCCGCTTATCAGTGAGTGCATATTAAGTGACTTCTTTTGTGATTGGGTTACCTCACTCAGGATGATATCCTCCAAGTACATCCATTTACTCAAGAATTTCATAAATTCATTGTTTTTAATAGCTGAGTAGTACTCCATTGTGTAAATGTACCACATTTTCTGTATCCATTCCTCTGTTGAGAGACATCTGGGTTCTTTCCAGCTTCTGGCTATTATAAATAAGGCTGCTATGAACATAGTGGAGCATGTGTCCTTAAGAGCACATTCTTTAACATTTCTATTTCAAGTCCATTAGGTAACATGACTATGAATAGGTATTCAGTATTCCAAGAGTAGAGCATGAATTGTGATTTTTTTTTAATGACCATTGTATCACTACTCACGACTGGTGGTTTTTTTGTCAAAACTGGCATTCTAGTCCAAGTCATATTTGACTTTTCCATATTTGTTGATCTTCCAGTTTTCTATGATTTAATAGATAGTACTATTTCCTGTTCAGTGGTAGTAGCAATAAATGGAGTAGCCGTCTTTTATACTCCGGTTTCTTTTCCTTTTTTCTGTCTGTTTGTCTGTCTGTCTGTGTTTCTCTCTCTCTCTCTCTCTCTCTCTCTCTCTGTATGTGTGCAGGTGTATATGAAGACCAGAGGCCAATATTGGATGGTATTTCATGTTTTTTTTAGAGTCAGGTTCTCTCACTGGGCCCTAGGGCTCACCAAGCACATTAGGCTGGTAGGCTGAGTGACTGGCTAGTGATCTCCAGGGATCCACCTGCTCCCACTTCCTCAGCAATGAAATTCCTAGAATGTGCTACTTATGGCACCTGGCTTTTCTCTTGGGTGCTGGGAATCAAAGTGAAATTCTAGTGCTTGGATGGCAAGCACTTTCCTGGCTCAGTACTTCTTACTCTCTTTCCTGGCTCAGTTACCTCTTACACTCTCCCTTCCTTTTCTCCTCCTTTAGTTACTCATTCTATCAGCAAATCCAATAGTTTCTATATCTGAAGGTACTTTTAGTGGCTGCCCATTTCTTTTTTTTTTTTTTTTTCTTTTTTCTTTTTTTTTTTTGGTTTTTTGAGACAGGGTTTCTCTGTATAGCCCTGGCTGTCCTGGAACTCACTCTGTAGACCAGGCTGGCCTTGAACTCAGAAATCCACCTGCCTCTGCCTCCCGAGTGCTGGGATTAAAGGCGTGCGCCACCATGCCCGGCCTGCCCATTTCTTTTTTTCATGACCAATACCACCCATGTCTAAGTTGGTGCTCTCATTTATCTGGACCCTGCAATAGATGATCTTACTCATTCTGTACTCTTCAGTTATCCTCTGTTAACAGCAGAGGGGTATTTTACAAATAGATACCTCAAGGCCTTCAGTGATCTTACACTGCTTCCTGGATTTGCTGGAATTGTTCTCACTGTTCCTTGCATTTCTCATTTTCTTGAAAAAAGTGAGATAGAGCTATAAAAATTCAGCATTATACATTTAAGTGGTTTTTAGTATAGTCAAACCACTTATAGTTTAGTACAACCATCTAATTCCAGTACATTGCCACCATTTGAAAACTGAATCTGGTTATCAGCTGTTACTCCCAACCAATTCTCTTCCCACGCCCACCACTGCTAATCCTCAATTTACTTTTTCTCTACCATTTTTGCCAAATCCATATATTTCACGTAATTGAAATGATATAACTGAGTTTTGTGTCGATACTTGTAATCCTAGCACTCAACAGGCTGAGACAAGAGGTTAGCATGTTTGAGCAAGCCCAGCTTCTATAGTGAGACCCCAATGTGTGCTCTGTTGTAACCTTTTTCTTTAGTATATTTCAGTGTTCTATTACAGCATGTATCATATATCGGTACTTTATTATTTTAAGGCTGAATAATATTCCATCATATGGATATACCACATTTTATGTGTCTGTCAGCTAATGGGCATTTAACTTATTTCTACTCAATTCTTTGTATTTATTTGTATTTGTGTTGGCATATTTTCAATTCTGAGGAGTATATAGGAATGAAATTTCTAGGTCATACTATAATTCTGTGTTTTAATTTTTTAGCAACTGCCAAATTGTTTTTCTCACAGTTCTTTTCAAATAACTTGGTTTGTTTGTTTGTTTGTTTGTTTGTTTTTGACGTGCCACTGTTTTTCTAGCTGACTTGGAAGTCAGGGTGTAGAAAGTTGACCTTAGAGTTGTGGTGATTTCTTTTCCTCTACTTCTAAAATGCTAGGGTTCTAGGTGTGTACTACATTTGGCTTGCATTTATTTTGTGATTTGAGATGGCATGTTATGTAGCTCTGGTTGGCCTTGATCTTGTTGCTTCTACTTCCCCAGTACTCAAAACCACAACCAGCTTAAATGATGTTATTTTAATAGCAGTTAACAACATAAAAGATAAAGTTTACTGACATAACTGTTAAGTGTAGCACTGACTAGTGCAACCTCTTAGCTCCTCATTTTCTCTTCCTTTATGGTTTTTATTAGCAAATCTTGATATAATGGATGGGAGTTGAGAAATGTGAGATGCAGAGATATGGAATTTCAGGCTCAGCTCTTTCACCTGTGTCCTTAATTCCCTCATCTGAGATTGATAAAAGCTGCTTGGTGATTTATATCTAAATCCTTTCTCAGCTTTATAATTCTTGGAATTTGACAGTCTAGGAGCAGATTGTTTTTGCTGGTTTTTGACTTCTTCACCTGTTCCTGCTTAAAATATTCAAATCTTGATTTCTCTTTGACTATACTCTGCACCAAATTTTAATTTTTCCACCAGAAATAATGAGTTTGAACTTTGAAAGAGAAAATTGACAATTTTTAGAAAATACTGTTCATGGGCTTTTAATAGTTATACTTTTTCACTTTTACACTGGCCTGAATGATTGGAATGTCTTTGCTACTTCTCTGTTGTATTAAACTCAGCCCTATTACTTGCTTGGCAACAATACTAGTGAATACTAGTGAATACTAGTGAAAAGGACTGTTTTGCTGCTACAATATTGTGGGCAGGCTTTCGAGAGAGCAAGACTACTGCAATTATTTCCAAAGAGATACTCATTTCTCTTTACATGGATATTCAGCTGCAAAATGGTGGTTAGAGAGAGGCAATTCTTGAATTGGCTAGCTGCGTAGCAACTGCTAGGTTAAGTAGGTAACAGTAGGTATAAGTAGGCAGTAGAAAGTAAATGGATTGTTGATATATGTATGTACTTGAAAATCAATAATTTATTGGAGAATTGAACTCCATGATTATTGTGGTGTAATTCATACAAAATGATGGCCACCATAAGCAAGAGTCTCACTTCATGAACTAGATTCTGTAAATACATTCTATTTTAAAAATTGTTGTTAGGGCTGGAGAGATGGCTCAGCAGTGAAGAGTATTGGCTACTCTTCCAGAGGATCCAGGTTCATTTCCCAGAATCCATATAGCTCACAACTGACTGTAACTCTAATTCCAGGGGAATCCAGCACCCTCGTACAGATATACATGCAGGCAAAACAACAATACAACATAAAATAAAAGTAAATGATTGTTTTCTAAAAAGTCATTGTTATTTGTGAAACGAAGTTATATGATTGACCTTGATGAAAAATAACTAGAATAGCTATAAAGGAGTGTAATTAAATATTCTTGTATACATTTATATGGGTTACTTTTCAAAGATACTAATGAGGCAGTGTAATCAAATTAAAATAAACTGTAATCAAATCGAAAGATATAATTGATTTTTAGAATCCATGTTTGGAATTAATAATTTGAGCTAATTATGAAATTTTCATTGCATTAGCAAGTGTCTGTTGAGTTTTTAATACGTACCTAGTATTACACAAGTTTTTTTTTTTTTTTTCAGGTAAGGGACAAGGCATATTTTGAATGTTACACAAACTACCCAGTATAAACCTAGAGAAAAATCACTTCCATTTTAAAGATAGAGTCTTTAAGATTTTTTAAACCTTTATTTTTAATTTATGTGTATGAGTATTTTGCCTGTATGCGTGCCTATGTATCACATTTTTGCAGTTCCCATAGATGCCAGAGGAGGATGTTGGATCCTCTGGGCTGGAGTTTTAGAGTTGCCATGTGGCTGCTGGGAATTGAACTGGAGTCCTCTGGAAGAGCAGCCAATGCTCTTAACTACTGAGCTATGTCTTCAGCTTTGGATATTATCTTTTTAAAACTGTAATATTTGGTACATATAGAATAGATACAATGCATAATAATTAATATTTAAATGTTAATTGCCTAACTTAAAGAGTTACAATGTTATTTACCTGTAATGCTACTGTCACATCTCATCTATCTCTCTGCTGTCAGAAAGCTTTCGGGTTTTGTTTTTCCAGACAGGGTTTCTCTGTAGCTCCCGATACATAGAGCATGCTGGCCTTGAACTCAGATATTTGCCTGCCTCTGCCTTCCAAGTGCTGGAAATAAAGGTGTGCACCCCCACTGCCAGTGAAGCTCTCGGCTTTTAGTTCATTCTTTACAAACAGCTACTTGTTTTAAGGAAGGTGTGCTCAGTACTCAGGACGAAGCAGGAGAAATTTGACTTTAGTGTTAGCCTGGGTCACATGGTAAATTTGAGGTCATTTTGGGCTACATACTGTATCTCAAAAAAAAAAAAACCTACTTAGACACATTTATGTGCAAGCTTGATTAAAACATTATTTGGCTTCTTATTTAGAGCTTTGTCAAAATGCCTAATGCACTTTTTAAACTTAGTAATATATTTTTATAAGATTTTATTTATATGTGTGTATGTGCATTTATGTCTGTTGGTTAGTGTATGTGCATTGTCCACGGAGGTCAGAAGGAGTGTATTGGGACCCCTTAGAGCTGGTATTTACAGGAGTGTATGAGCTTCCCAATGTGGGGATGTGGGTGGGCATTGGAATCTGAACTCTCTGGTCCTCACAATTGAGTAACAGATTCTCTTTATGTCCTGCACACTCTCTCAAGTGCTTATAAAGTTCTGTGGGGTTTTGTTTGTTTGTTTAAAATATAGGTATATTTTACTCGTGCTGAGTAATAATCCACCTTGGGAAGTGTACTAGTTAACTTCTCTTCTTGCTGCAAGAAAATATCTAACAAAAGCAATTTAAAAGAAGGGTTGATTTTGGCTTACAGTTCTAGGAGATATTAGTCTATCTTACTTGGATATGTCCTTCCTCTTCCTCATTTTGGTTGTTGTTTTTAATATTTATTCATTTACTTAGTATGTGTAGAGGGGAGTACATGTGCATGTATGCACATGCTTATCTAAGCCAGAGGTTAGCACTGGGTATCTTCAGCTGATTTCTATCGTGTGTGTGTGTGTGTGTGTGTGTGTGTGTGTGTGTGTGTGTGTGTGTTTATGTATGTGTGTGTATTCACATTCATGAATGTGTGCCTCCTGAGTGCAGTGCCTTTATAGGCCAGAAGAGGATGCTGGATGGGCACCACACCCTCTTCTGGGTTGGGCAGCCCAGCATAGGTTGGTGTGACAGAACTCTGGTCCTTTGCGAGAGCTCCTAACCACTGAGCCCTCTCCCCAGTCCCTCCATATTATTTTTTAAGATAAGATTTCACTGAACTTGGAACTTGTTGATTTGGCTAGACTAGTTGGCCAGTGAGCCTCAAGGATCCTTTTCTTTCTACTTTTTCAGCACTGGGATTACAGGTGCATATCATGGCTTTTTACAGTGTTTTATGGATCAAACTAGGGTCCTCATGCTTGTGTTCCCAGCGCTCTACTGACCGAGCCTTCTCCCCAGACTCTTGCCCATTTTTATTTGGTGAACCAGTGTTCTCCAAGATTTTTGTTGTTCTTTTTTTTTTTTTTTTTTTGGTTTTTCGAGACAGGGTTTCTCTGTGTAGCCCTGGCTGTCCTGGAACTTACTCTGTAGACCAGGCTGGCCTCAAACTCAGAAATCTGCCTGCCTCTGGCTCCCAAGTGCTGGGATTAAAGGCTTGCACCACCACGCCCGGTGATTTTTGTTGTTCTTAAGATCAGCATTTGTGAACATTTTGTCTTTAGTTGTATGGATGTATATCTGTAAGTTTTATGCTCATATACATGTATACTCAGACTTACATGTAAGAAATCTCATACATCCTAGTAATGATGGGTCTTAAACTCATAAGAAGCTGTTCAGTAGTTATATCAATATGTTATCACAGTGGCTATGTATTTCCCATTTCCTCATATTTGTGGGGGTGGTTTGAAACAGGGTCTATCTACACAGCCCTGGCTGTTCTGGATGGAACTCACTATGTAGAACAAGTTGGCCTCTAATTCACATAGGTTCACCTGCTTCTGTCTCTCAAGACAGTTTTCTGTGCATCACATGTGTACTGGCGCCCACAGCTTGAGAAGAGGTTGTTGCCTGTTGGGGGTGCTAGTAATCAAACCCAGGTCCCAGTAAGCACCTTTAAACACCTGAGCCAACTCTCCATCCTCATGTTTGTCTTTCTGACAGAATTTCATAAGTCGATGCTGGTCTTGAAGTTGCTAATATAGCCAAGGTTGGTCTTGGACCCCTGATCCTCCTGCCTCTTCCTCCTGATATTTTGGGGATTACAGGCATGTACCACCACACAGAACTCATTTTGATTGTTTCCTTTGACATATTTTTCTGATACTGATTTATGAGATAGTACTATGCTCAAAACATTCCTTTTTTTGTTTTTATGTTACCAGTATCTTATTTAAGTTTGTAGCTTTTTTTTGTATATTTCCCTACCCTTCCTCTCTACCCACCTCTTTGCTTTTGTTCATGCTGAGGCAAAAGCACTCCACCATTGAGCTACACACATTACTCGATCTTACTGTCATTTAAAGCCTTTTCATGAGCAAATGTGTTAGTTACTTTTCTTGTTGCTTTGATAAAATACCTGACAAAATCATCTTGAGACATTTGTTTTGACAAGGAAAGTATTAGTGACAGAAATGTAGAGTAGCTGGTCATTGCATTCACAGTCTGGAATCAGGAAGCTATGGTATCCCTTTTTATTCAGTGAAGATAGGGGGAAGTATAATGAAGTTGTCTGTTTTCAGGGTGGGTCTTCCCTGCTTAATTATTTCTGAAAACACCCTCATAAGCACATTGAGAGTTGTAGTTTCATGATGATTTTAAATTTAGTCAAGTTGACAGTGAAGAATAACTATCACAGCAAGTTTCTGGTTTTTTTTTTCCATTTGTTTATTTTGTGTGTGTGTGTGTGTGAATATGGGTGAAAGATTGCCATAGCACAGGTGTGTAGGTCAGAGGACAACTTCACCCTGTGAGTCTGAGGCTCAGACTCAGATCCTGAGGTTTGAGAGCAAGTACTTTTTGAGCCATCTTGCCAGTCACCTACCCCTGTTTTAACTTTTGTTTTTTACTTTTTTGTCTCTATGGGAGTGTTGTTTTCTGGAGTGAGGGGTTAAATTGTCTTGCTATGTTACCAGGATGATAGCAAACCATGAATGATCCTCCTGCCTCAGCCTTTCTAGTGCTGTGATTGCAGGTATGTACTACTATGAGTTTCACATGTTTGTGTGTGTAGGGGGGTATATGTACCACCACTGCATGTGTGCATTGGCCAGAGGTGATCGCCTTTCCTCCACCCCTAGAATGCTAGAATTATAGGTGTGTAACACAACGTTTTCTTATGTTTATTTTATTTTATGTTTTTAGATGGTATTTTGTGTACCTCAGGCTAGCCTTGAACCCCTGATCCTATTGCACTAAGTATCTGTTCTTCTTGAACCAGAGCTAGACTGGCTGCCCGCAGGCCCTAGCAATCCTCCTGTCTCCACCCCAAACAGTGATTCAGTTACAGGTGTTCATCAGTGTATCTAGCTTTCTTGTAGGTGTTTCGAATTTCCACTCACTCCTTTTGCTAGCTGACCAAGTACATGTTCTTGTCTACTGAGCAATCTCCCCAGCCTGAATTTCTAATTTCTAGAGTGTTTTTCTTTCCTTATTAAAACATAATTTATTTATTTGCTGCTTTTTTGAGAACTGGTAATGAAGAAATTTATAGTTTCAGTCTCTTCTCTAACCTTGGGGGAAAATACGAAAAAACTGTACTGGGTAGGAGCAATAGGCATACTCATGTCAACCTTGTAGGATGAATTGTGTCTTAAAACAAATCACATTTTTTTTTCAACTTTTATTAGATATTTTCTTCATTTACATTTCAAGTGTTATCCAGAAAGTTCCCTGTATCCTCCCCCCTCCCGGCCCTGCTCCCCTACCCACCCGCTCCCACCCCTTGGCCCCGGCGTTCACAAATCACATTTTTATTAACCTACTATGTAGATGATTTCTTCTGCATAAACCTGAGTTGTAGTAGATACTTGCTGAGTATTTGATATCCATGTACTATCTTGCCCCAGTGTCAAAATCTTGCTGTGACTTTCTCTCTCTCTTTTTTTTTTGAAAATAGCAAATTATCTCTGTAGTTTATTCCCATTGTTAAGATTTGCAGTGATGTTGGGCTAGTTTACCAACACTGTCAAAATACTCGTGAGGGTTCCAACTTCCTGGTTTGAAGAAGGAGGAAGGATGGGGTTCACATAAATAAAACAGCTGTCCACACATTTCAAAACATTTTTGATGAAGTCAGGGTGTCCTTGAATGGTTTGTTTTTGTTCTATAGCACATTCCTATGTTTTTATATAGGCTATCTCTCACAGCCTTTAGAAGGATGTCCATTTTTCCCTTGGTGTTGATAGGAGTTCCCTCTGGCCCAGAGAGACAGCAGCTGAAGATTGGGAGAATCTAGAGTGCCTGTTCTGAAAGGTCTTTTCTGCTGACCATAGCTTCTGAAAAGGGGAGCTGTAGCATGGTTTCAGGCTCCTCCACAAGGTTACTCTATTTCTGTGTGTGTGTGTGTGTGTGTGTGTGTGTGTGTGTGTGTGTGTGCCCATTCATGTCCATGCTTGTGGGTGCCCTCAGAAACCATAAGAAGGCCTTTGGATCCCCTAGAACTGGAGTTATGGGCAGTTATGGGTGTTGGGAACTAAATTCCAATCCTCTGTAAGAAGAGCAAACATTGTTCACTGAGGAGCCATCTCTTCAGCATCAGGAGTTTCTTTATGGTTGGTGCTATATATAGCTATATATATAAAAAGCAGTCTCTTTTTCTACCAACATTAGTAAGCTGGTATACATGTGTGTACATGAGTGTGGAGGCCAGCAGTTGGTGTCAATGCTCCCTACCTTATTTTCTGAGACATGATCTCTCACTGAACTTGGCTAGCTTTCCAGTGGGTTCCAGGGACTTGCTTTTCTCTGTTCCTCTAGTGCTGAGGTTACACACATTGGCTGCTGCAGTTACCCTTTTACTTCAATTTTTTATCAAAAAGATCACTTGGGACTCCCTGAATCCAGGCCCCCTGCTTGCATGGCTAGCACCTTTTGGATTGAGACAGCTCCCTAGTCCCAATTGATCTTTTTTAAAAAATTGAAGTTTGGCAAATTATTTTATGTTTCATTATGTATTTTGTCTGTAGTAGTGGATACAACAACGTACATGTGATATAAAACTGTATTACATGTACCAACACACACAAATGAATAGAAACTGAAATCTCAGTTTTCAAGCCTTTAAAATGTACAGATTAAACTTAACTTCATAATAACCCATTACTCAACGGAGATTGTGAAGTTTAGAGTATGGTTTGTTTACACAGATTTCAGTGTTTTAAATTATATTTCACTGTGGATATCAGAGGACAACTTGCTAAAATTGGTTCTCCTTGCAGTATGTGGGTCCAGGGGTTATAACTCCATTTGTCAGTTTTGAAGGCAAGTGACTTAACCCACTGACCAATCTCCCCAGTGGGGACTTGTTTGTTTTTGTTTTTTCTGTATTTTTTCCTGTGTAGATTCCAATGGAGTGTTGATTTTCTTGCTTTCATTTCCATTCTCTTCCTTCCTTCTTCAGGAAAATAAGTGACTGAATTCTGGAACATCATAAAGTTTCTAAGTTGAGATGGTATTTGAATGTAATTTTTTTTTATTTTTTCTCTTTTTTTATTAGATATTTTCTATATTTACATTTCAAATGCTATCCTGAAAGTTCCCTATACACTCCCTCCACCCTGCTCACCTACCCACCCCTCCCACTTCTTAGCACTGGTGTTCCCCTGTACTGGGGCTTATAAAGTTTGAATTACATTTATATTGAGGTAACTATATATACATAAAATTATAAGCAAGTATAGAGATGCTATATAACTTTTGTCTAGTTTTTCTCAGTAGTAGTTTACAAAACTGGTATAATGTCATTCTGACATTCATTTCGTTTATGTGTGTACTTGTGCATGTAATGGGCAGTTTTATCTCACATGTAGCTTGTTGTGTCCACTACTAAAGAAAGACAAAATACAGAAGGAAACACCATAATTTAAAAATTACATCACTTGCCAAATGTGGTGGCATGCTTTTAATCCTAGCACTCAGGCAGAGGCAGGCAGATCTCTGTGAGTCCGAGGCCAGCCTGGTCTACAGAACAAGCTCCACCACAGCCAGAGCTACACAGTGAAACCTCAAAAAAAAAAAAAAAAAAAAAAAAAGGCCATAATTTAAATCCGTGTCAATTTGTGCTTCCAGACTGTTCCAGAATTTCCAATTTGGCTGATGCCCAGTTCTAAAAGATTATCTCAAATTACAAGCAAAGTGATGAGAGAAAACTTTGACATTAAAAAAAAAAAAAAAAACAGAGGAACATTATTAGTACTTTGATGTCGAGGGATGCCGATTGCCTATTAAGTATATTATACATGCCCATATGATCCTGTCTTTGACATATTCATGAAAGCTGTCAGTATACCAGTACGAATCTTGAAAAATCTGGTATTGGTGGTTTGTGCTATTAATTCCAGTATCTACGGGGCAGAAAACAGCAAACCAACAAAAAGAATCATGAAAATTCTTATTACCAGATTTAAAAAAGTAGTGGAATGGAGGAAATAAGTGTTCTGAGAGTAAATAGGAACATGTGTGGAGGTTTGTGTTTGCACATACATGCGGACAGGCCTGAGTTTGACATAAGGTGTGTTCCTTGATTCTTCTACCTTTGTATAGTGAGGCAGTCTCTCACTTGAATACATAGCTCTCTTGTTTAGTTAGGTTAGCTAACCAGATTGTTAGAATCCCCTATATCTGCCTCCAGTATCCTAGGATTCCTATGCCCAACCAGCTTTTATGTAGGTTCTACCTTTCTCAGATCCCTAAGCTTAAATGTCAAGCTCATTGCTTGCTGAGTCATCTCCCAAGCCCCAAGGATCTAGGTTTTTTTGCTTGTTTGTTCAGACAGGGTCTCTTTATCTAGCCCAGGATGTCTTGAGACTCACTATGTAGATCAGGCTGTCAATGAACTCACAGAGACCTGTTTGCCTTTGTCCCCCAAGTTCTGGGGTTAAAGGTATGCACTATCTGCCTAGTTCTAGGGTGTGTTTGTGACTGGATGTGTTGGAAAATTGTAAGGAGATGACATTGAAATGCATAATTCAGTGAATAAGATAAACCAATTTAATGTACAGTGTTTCACTATATAGCCCAGGTTGGCCTCCAACTTGTACTCCTTCTGTCTTAGGCTCTCACATGTTGGGGTTACATGTGTGTGCTGTTTCATCTGTGTACCATTTAGGTTTTGTGAAGTAAGCTTCTTGAAGTAATGAATATGATTTGATGATGTGGTTATAATAAAAAATGTAAACAAAACAAAACAAAAGCTGGGCGGTGGTGATGCATGCCTTTAATCCCAGCACTTGGGAGGCAGAGGCAGATGGATTTCAGATTTCGAGGCCAGCCTGGTCTACAGAGTAAGTTCCAGGACAGCCAGGGCTACACAGAGAAACCTTGTCTCAAAAAACCAAAAAAAAAAAAAAAGTATGTTTAATCAGTTCACATGTTTGTGAAGTTTCCTACTATATGCCATATATTGCCTTCTACTTGCCAGAGATGCTTTGGTGAGCAAATCAGACAAGTTCACTCTTGGTTACCTTACATTCTCATTTGAGAGAAGATACCAGGTTAAAGGGTAAACTGAAGTAGCAAAGAATTATAAAACAGTGGCCTGAAAAAAATGTGTTTGTTTCTCTGTTATGTAAATTGGCAGTCTCTAGACTATGAGGCCATCTGGGGTTATTTCTGCTTTCTTTACCATTTGATTTTCAAGTGCTAGGCAGCAGGATGAATGTCTAGGGCAAGCAAATATCTTTAGGAAGGTGACTAAGAAGTTTCATATTATCACTTTATTGTACATATAACCTTGAAACATCTTAGCTCTATGGTTCATCCTAGCCATAAGGGAAACCCGATTCTCTGGGTGTCCCTAGATCTATCTGGAATCCCAACTTCCAGATAAAAGCAAAAACAAATTTGGAAGGACAATTAGTAAACAGGGAATCAGACAGTAAACAATGTCATATGATATGAAAGAGATAGTAATATCATGTGAACCTGTTAATGATGAAATCATAAAGGGAACCTAAAACAGAATGAAGACAGAAATGCCTGGTTGGAGTTAATCATAGTGTGACAAAAGACCTCTTGAGAAAGTATCTTTTAAGCTGGGTGTAGTGGCACCTGCCTTTAGTCCTAGCCATTGGTAGGCTGAGGCAGGGGAAACTATGAGTTTTAAGCCAGCTTGAGTTTCATAGTGAGTTTCTGGCCAGCCTGAGCCACAGTGAGATCCTGTCTTTTTTTTTTTTTTTAAGTGTTGGTTAGACAGAATTGTGGACTGGTTAGCAAGCAACTGTTCTGGTTAGTTTTAGCACTCCAGAATCTTCCATCTCACCTGAAAGGGTTTAGTTAGTGTAAAGCCACAATCATACCACAGGTTCCCTCACAGCAAGCAGTACAAAAATGCTTTAACTAATCAATGGTATATTTGTGAATTATACTGTGAGGATCAAGGTGGAAGTATTTATGTAAGATTTTCAACTGATTACCTCCACCTGGTGCTTTAATAGATGATAAGATTACCCCCCTACAGAGTGAATAACTAAGATCCTGGCCTAGCACAGGATCCAGAGGGTTGGGTATATGTTTTCTTGTAAGTGTAGAAATTATTATGACCAGACTTTGCTACAGACTTTTCATTGATGTTGGTCTGTCATTGCCAGTGCCCTTTTAAGGATTTGGTGACATAAAGCAGTGGAGATATTTTCATGCTTGCTCATAATTCTACCACATACTAAATAAATGCAGAAGGCAGTATTTTTAAAGCATTTAAGCTTTATCTTTATTAATTATATATGTATATATCTATGTGTGTCTTGGGGAATGTGAACATGAGAGTACAGGTGCTTGAAGAGTCTAGAAAAGGACATTTTGATTCCTTGGAGCTGGAGTTACAGAATTGTGAGCCAGTTTGGGTGCTGGAGCCTGAGCACAGGATCTGTGTATGAATAATACATACACTTCAACTCTCAGGCTCAGCCATCTCTTCAGTCCCTACATTTTCCTTTAATTGTATTTGAGCGTTCCTTTAAATCTGAATGTAAGGAAGGAACAAGCACTTTTCTACTAGCTTTTTTATTTCTTTTTTAAGGACAAAGTATTTGTTTAATGGGACATAATTTTCTGCCTGTTCTTTTAAATGGTGTTTCTAGCTTCAACACATCTATGTTAAAGTATACAGATTTAGGCTTTCTTAGTTTTTGTTAAACCATAACTTTTCATTAGGGATCATAAGAGTTTAGAGGGAGAAGATATATAGGTGTGTAATTCAAATGCATGACAGAAAGTAATAAGTGCTATTAGAGAGCTAAAAATAAGGTTCTTCAGAGACAGTGGAATGAGATGAATTCCTGTCAGGTTTTGCTTCCATGGGTGTGAAGAGACAATAGGTTAACTTTGAGCTTAAATATAATGTTCTCAAAAAGATTTTCCATCCTTAAAAAGGAGAGACATTTGATTCATCATTCTACTGTTTTAAGTATTTTTATAAGCATACTCTTTTCCTAGGCACAAATAAAATCCATTTTGGCCTCATGCTATTCCATAGGGAAAAGGTCAAATTAGTGTAGAATAGGCTAATAATCAACTCTCAGCATTTTATAGCAGCATGGAAGTTAGTGTAGAATATTTTCTCCTCTCGTCTTACTCTGTCTATTTCTAAACTCTGCTCATAATCTGTTTTTTAAAAGCAACTAAAACTTAAAACTTACATTAAGTTATTCTAAGAATAGTTAGTACTATCTTTATTCTTACTGTGTGCCTACCTGTGTGACATTTGCCTTTTCTATACCATATTCATGCCATCGTACCCTTTGGTTGGACTCCCCTACTGCATTTCATTTTCACCACACATGCAACTGATATGGATTACTTTGCCTTGGGACCCTGTTTGTAGTCTTTCAGAGTTAAACTCAGGCGCTGTTTCCTTGGGGAAGTCATCCTGACCATATAAAATGTCAGACCACTGAGTCTCAGAGATGTACCTTGTACTTCTCTTACATAGTGGTCCAACAGTTATAATTAATAATGAATCATATAGAACCAATTGTTAGTTGTCTCCTACTCTACAGCAAAACTTGAAAGGATTATGTTTTCATTTTTTCACTACACACCTAATGCCAGTGTCTAGTACAGTGCTCAGAACTGGAGTAAGATCTCAAAAATATTTGTTGGAAAAGAAAAAAGAGAATCACATAAGTTTGGTTTGAACCTTAAAATTTAAGTTCTTACATTTGATCACATTGGTTTAAATGTTGAAATGTTTAGTAATACCATTATGTAGAGGCATTGAAAATTTGACTCTCAGCCATCTGATTTAGACCTCCTATATCAGAAACTCTGGGAATTAGGCCTAGCAGTGTGTTTTCCAACAAACCTCACAAGTTACAGAATGGCAGATTAGGTGATTTAAATAACAATAGTTTTCATCTCTCTCTTTTTAAGTGTATAGAAATACAAGATCAAGGATCTGGTAGATAAGGTATCCAATAAAAGCAAATACTGTCTACATGACAGCTAAAGTAGGGGATATTAAACTCTCAGGCCTCTGGTCCCATTAACAATGCATTGACTTTTTTTTTTTTTCCGGTGAAGGAACTCCCCCCGCCCCCTTATTGAAAATAGCCCTTTCTTCCTTACACAATATACCCATGATTATGGTTTTGCCTCTCTCTAGTCCTTCCAGTTTCTCCCCATTTACCCTCCCATCTAGATCTCTTTCTATCTCTCATTAGAAAACAGACTTCTAAGCAACAGTAATAAAAATAAAATATAAGTTAAAACAGCAACACATCAGAATAGGATAAAACAAAAGAATGCAAAAAAGACACAAACACCAACATAGAGACCCACTTGTTGGTACACTCAGTAATCCCATAATAGCATAACTGGAAACCATAAAATATACCCAAAGGACTTGTAGGATAAAAAGAGATAGAAATATGTATAATTAGGTTAAAATTAAAAGTAAGATTTTTAAAAAGCCTTGACATGGCATGAGACAAGAAACCCCCAATGATGTCACTGAATTCATTTTCTGTTGTTGGCCATCTACTGGTGGGCATGTAGCTTACCCTTAAGAGCTGTTTGTTTCCCCAGTGAGACCCCCCGTTTAGAGAAAAGTAAAGATTCATTTGCAAGGAGTTATTAATTGGAGATATCTTCTGGTGTAGGGGTGGGGACATTTCAGTGCTAGGGGGCCACGTGGTGCCGACTCATGGAGACCCTGTGAACTCTGCCTCAGTCTCTGAGTAAACATGTGCATCAGACATGTTGGTTTAGAGGGCCTCGTGTTGTTGGTATCCTCCTTCCCCTCTGGCTCTTACACTCTGTCTCCTCTTCCACAGGCTTTCCTGAGCTCTGAAGGGAGGGATTAGATGGAGACAACTCATTTAGGGCTGAGTGTTCCAAGGTCTCTTCACTCTGCAGAATGCCTGGCCCTGGGCCTCTGAATTTGTTCCCATGTTCTGCAGGAGGAAACTTCTCTGATGGCTGAGCAAGGAACTGATTTAAGGGTATAGCAGAATGTCATTAGGAGTCATTTTATTGCTATGTTCTTGTAGTAGAACAGTAGTATTTGGTCCTGGACTATCTAATCTCAGGTTCTTGGTTACCCAAGCAGTATCACTTATGGATTTCATCTCATGGAGTGTATTTTAAATCAGATACAGAGTTGGTATATCACATGCTGGGTAGGTCTTTACGTTTCATGAAGGATACACTTCTATAATTTATTCAGAAGACCCCAGGTCTTGTGAGCACATTGGAGAATGAGTAGATGTTGTCAGATGTCATCTGAAATGTAAACAAGGTCTACTTACTCAACACAAATCTGGATGTTTAAAAAATATTTTCCATTTGTAATTCTTTCTAGATCCTAACATTAATCTTCTTAAACAAATCTAGGAAATGATTATAAAACTAATAATGTTCATGATCTTTAGTAACTGTTGGAGCCTTTGAATTTACATTTTTCGTTCATTACAAGTGAAATGTCTGTTTTGTTTTGTTTTGCTAAAGCTTACTGTATTGTGGCTTCATATTAGACATCTTTTTTTTTCTTTTTAATTCAAACATCACCAAACAAAAAGGTTTTCATTTTTGGCTCTGTTGAGACACCTGGGCTGCAGCCCACCATCAGGTTGATGGATTGGATTCCTTGTTAAAGGTCACTCATCCCCAATTCTGTCATTGAGTCTATATTTGCTTCATGTTTGATTCAACGGCACGATTTTGACAAAACCATTTCTACCTGGATGATGTTAGGTGACCCATAGAAAATTAATGGTACGTTTTTTTTCTTTAATATAGCAGGCATCCAAGCCTCACTGATTGTCGTTCCAATTAGAATTGGGAAGAGATAACTAGGAAAAGACTTTTAGAACATTAGCTTATTTATAGTTGGTTTGTTTTCATTTTATTTTTGTTTGCATGAGTGTCTGTGTCCCACATACATGCCTGGTGCCCTCAGAGTTCAAAAGAGGGCATCAGATCCTCTAAAACTGGAGTTATGGATGATTGTGAACTTTCATGTGGGTGCTGAGAATCAAAGTCAGGTCCTCTGCAATGACAAGTGCTTTTTAACTGCTGAACCTTCCTAAAGTAAAGGTATAAAATATGTTTGGGGCTGAGATAGAGATAGTTTAGAAATTTTCCATATATCCTATAACACATGACATTAAATGAACCAATATTGATATATTACTTTAAAATACTGTATTCGATTTGTATTTCTTCAGCTTTCCTTTAATGTTATTTTTGTCTCTCCTTTCCAGAATAATTAGGTCATTTTGTCTCTTCAGGCTTTTTGTTGGTTGTGACAGTTTCTCAGACTCCCCTTAAATTTGATGAACTTGACAGTTTTGTGAAGTATGTTGACATTTTTGTTTCTTGATCAGAATTTTATTTAAAAAAACATTAAATAGGGTTTACTGGGCTTGGGAAGGAGTTAAAGTGCCATTTATGTAATATCATATCAAGGTACACATCAGCAGCATGAGTTATCACTGGTGGTATCTGTCCTAGTTGTTCTTTTTTTTCTGGTGCCATGATAAATCACTGAGCAAACCCACCATGGAGTTAGAAAAGGTTCATTTGATTTACACTTCCAAATCACAGTCCATCATTGAGGGAAACCAGGGTAAGAAGTCAAGCAGGAGCCCGGAGGTAAGAACCTAAGCAAAGACCATAGAGAGATGCTTCTGACTTGATCATCTTGATTTCCTATACAAACCACTACCCACAGTATGCTGGACCCTCCCCCTTTAGTTTGCCTATGGGTCATTCTGGTGGAGGCAGTGGAAATTCTATCTTCCTAAGTGTCTATTTTGTGTGAAGTTGACAAAACCAAACCACCACAAAATTGCCCTCCAATCACCTATCTAAAATAGTATTTGCCAGACTCATTTACTGAAAAGATACTTTTTTTTTCTATTTCTATACCATATTTGGAATCAAGTCACTAAGCATAGCCTAAGAGTCTGTTGTATAAAGAGGTTCCAATCAATTACTGTTTGGGCTGAGAACTTGTATATTGCTTTCCACTCTTTCCTTTAATTAGGGAATGGTTTATGTAGTTAGTATGTTTAAAGCATTTATTTAAATTATAAAGTATAGGGGCTGGAGAGATCGCTCATCAGTTAGGAGCACTGGCTGATCTTCTAGAGGACCTGGGTTTAATTTCCAGTACCCATGTAGTGGCTCACAACGATTTAACTCCAGTTCCAGGAGATGACACCCTGTTCTGACCCCAGTAGTTAGTTTCCAGGCACAAATGTGGAATACACACATGCATGCAGGCAAAACACCTATACACTTAAAATAACTAATTTTTTTTTCTAATTGTAAAGCACATTCTGCTGTTGAATGGTTTTGAAATGAAAATTGATATTTTAGTGACTCTTCTGGGGTGCTTATGGGAGAACTTTATGCACTTTTGCATATGTTCCTGTCCACATTGATTGTTATCTCCTCACCTCCCAAGCCTTTTCTGTGTGCCTCTTATTGGAATTTAGTTGACTGATAAGTATTTTTTAAGTATGTTGTTTCTTTGTGGGAGGGAGGAGTGATGAGCCATTTCTTCGTGTAGCCCAGGCTGTCTTGAGAGTCAGTAGGACCAGGCTGGCCTTGAACTCAGAGGTTCAACTGTGTCTGCCTTCTGCGGGCTGGGATTAAAGGTGTGCCACCATGTCCCTGCTCAGCCTTTTGTCAAAATAGATATGGCACAAAAGGTTGGCTTTTTGTTGTTGTTGTTGTTGTTGTTGTTGTTGTTAATGTCTTTGTTTTGAGAAGATGATATCTCCAATCTGAAAATGTGCATTTTGTAAAATTTGATATCTTATTTGAAAAATAACATTGCTTTACTTCGCATAAATTTGGGGCTGTTGCAAACCAAGGAATATATGGCATGTTCTATAAAGAAAGTTTATTCTCTAGTAATTATCAGATTCACAGGGAGCAAAGAATGAGGAGGATAGACTTCATATTTGCATAAGGACTGTTGACTAGGGTCAGATGTGTCATAGGAACATAGTCTCTGTCAGTCCATCTTTCTTTTATATTCACTCTATTCATAATTCATCTTTTGATTCATAGTGTTCACTTAAAGTGCTTCCCAGAAAGACTGTTCTGGAAAAAAAAAAAGCTTACAGTAAGTAAGCAATTAACTCTTCATTGAAGTTAACCTTTAGTTTTTATTAGTAGTTTTTCCAATTCATCTTTAATTCAATAAATAGGGAGTAATAAACCTCACTGTGTTTAGATATATATCAAACTATGGGAGGATTCATTCAAACAATATTTGTCCTAAGAAAGCAAATAGACAAAAATAGGGATTTTTCTGCATAGATTAATTTTTGTAGCTACTGAGGTCTTAGACTCCTTGAATTTGAAAGAAATGCTACAAAAGGAAGGTAGAGAATGTTTATATTTTATTTAGTTACTTTTTCAGTGTTGCTATCCAATATCTAATTGCATATGTTTACTATATGGAAGACTCTAGTAACTAATTTTTAAATTTTATTTTCATTTTACTGGTTTATTTACTTTATATAATTGTAAGCTTGCAACAACATCTAGTTCCCCTTGTTATTTATGTCTTAATAGATTAATATTTGTGTTTTTATATGAACAAATAACAATTTTTGCTTTTTACCATTTTCTATGTGTACAGGATGTGCATGCATGCACATGGGTGAAAATGCACATGTGTACATGAATGTGTGGAAGCTTAAGGTTGATGTCAGCAGTCTTGTTCAATTGCTTACCAAAACCCTATTCAGTGAGTCATGGTCTCAGTTGAACTTTGAGCTCCATGATGTGACTAGTGTGGCTAGCCTGCTTGCTTGAGGATCCTTTTTCTTTACCGTCTGAACTCTGGTATTACAGGTGAGCTGCCAGGACCACCTACCATTCATACAGAACCTGGGGAATCAGAACTTAGTTCTGTCCAGTATTCTAACCACTGAGCAATCTCTTTTTAATTTTTTTTAACAAGGTCTTATTATAGAGCCCTGGCTGGACAGGAAGGATATTGTGTAAAGCCTGATAGACCTTGAACATCTAGCAATTCTCCTTTCTCACATTTTCTGGGATTATTGGCATGTACTATCATGTCTACCTAATATTGATGTATTAGTAGTAACTTAACATCACAATTTATTAAGATTTCCTTAGTCCCTAGTAACTTTCTTTTAATAATCCTATCTAAGATAACACCATATTTAGCCATCATGGAGTTTTGTTTTGTTTGCAAGAGGTTTTCACTGTAGCCCTGGCTATTCTGGAACTCTCTCTAAATCTACCTGCCTCTGCCTCCCAAGTGGTGGGATTTAAGGCATATATCACCACTGCCTGTCTATGGAGTCTCTTTTTTATACATTTAAAATAATTTAATTTATCTTATATGTATGGGTATTTTGTCTACATGAATGTCTGTGTGCCACATGGATGCCTGGTGCCCACAGAAGCCAGAAGAGGGAGTCACAACTCCAGAGTGGAGTTATTGATGGTTAGTTATGAGTGCCATTAGATACTGAGAAGGAAATCTACATTTTCTGGAAGAGCAGCCAGGGCTCTTAACCACTTAGTCACCTCTCTATCCCCATGTCTCCTGTTGAATGTAATGATTTTTTAAAAGAATTTTTTCTACTTTAATGACATTGATGGTTTTAAGGATTCCTTGTCAGGTGAATATACTGTATTTATAATATACTATATGTTTTGTAGAATATACTATATTTAGAATTTATCTCATTTTATTTTCTTCATGATTAGTTAGATGTTGGTATTCTTTAAGAGTACCATTGCACTTTTGTTTGATTATGTGATCTAGTGAATTTAGTTAGTTGCTTGCATGAGCATGGATGAAGGATTATTTACAGGAGCATGGGTTGGTTCTACCAACCAAAACCAGTTTAGTGCCAATAGTTCCTCAGGGAGGTGGGAGACTTCTAAGCTGCCTCCCAGCAACTGTTAACTACTTGTAAATCCTCGTGGGCAGGGTCAAACTCTTCCATATGGAATGTTGGAAGAACCCTGTTTTGTAGGTAATCAAGTAGTTGTTTTCTGAAAGAAAGAACAAAGAGAGGACCATTCTCATTCCATCTTCTCCATGATACACAGTGTCAGTGTGACTTGTTACTGATAAACTCTACCTTGGTTACCTGTATGAAGTAGTGTTTGTCACATTTCTCCCTTGTAAACTTATCATTTTCTTAGAGTAGATGATTTTTATCTCTTGATTCTTGAAAGAGGTTTCATTTACTTATTCAACAAAATTTATTTTAAGGTAAAGAAAATATGAGCTCCCTAGGTTTTTTTTTCCTTCAAAGTATATGGTTACTAATTAAGGTAATAAATAAGTCATACTTAATGAACAATAAGTTATAGGTAACAAAAGTTGATCACATGGCTTGTGTGTAGTATGTATTTGTTTAGCTATATGATTATACTGAAATTTTCAACAAAATTCTTAATTGCAATAAATAATAAGTAATTAAAATACATTTGCATATGTTTCATTAACTCAATTCATGACTTATTAGTTATTAGAGTTTCATGTTCTACTTTTTTGTTACTTCTATATATAAATTTTTTCCCTAAATAAGAGCATTTCTGTTTTCATATCTTTTATATACTATAAATACAAAAGACTATAAAGAATAAGATGTTGAACAACCTCCTGCTTATTACATTGCCTCAAATACTAGTCACAGTAACAGATGAAGATCAGGAAGTACTGGGAATAAACATAAGCACATCTTGTGTTGAAATTTCTTAGGGAGTTTTCAACATCAAGAAATAGTGTGTCACACCACACTATTTTCTTTGTAAGCAAATCTTATAATCAGATGGTGCTTCTTGATGCCTTTTCTTGCTTTGGAGTTTGATAATCTAAATTCTGTAACCTCAATTGGATTCCATTCTGTCACATATGAAGGACTGTCTTTGAAGATGGAAAGAGTTTCTTTTGGGCTATGCATATGCTCAGTGGGAAGAGTTAAGAATTACAAGTGAATGCACTTAATTGGATTCTATTTCCTAATGATAGCCATCTCTACCAGATTTAGCAACACTGCAAACTTGGAAGGAACAGAGGCCATCTGGGTTTTTTGTTTTTGTTTTTGTTTTTGTTTTTTTGCTGGGTCTGTTGCTAGTTTGTTGTGTAATAGTTTTTGTAGTTTATCTCTTCAGTGGTCTTTAGATTTTCCTATACACAGTAAGAATACATACAGGTCTGAAAATTGTTTAAGCCTTTTAAAACTATAAGTCTGTGGTTCAGAATTGGAAATAAAAGAAGCAGAATGGATTGTTATCGTACTTTCATGTTATATTCACAATAAGATACATAAGGCAAACTGTGAAAGTTATCTGAATTTTCCATAAGACAGTTTGTATATAGTTGGAGGCATAGTGTGGACCTCTGACCTGATTAATAAGTATTCTAGATTAGTGAAGTAGTGATAGATAGAAAATATGATAGAAAATATGTAGAGAGCCTGGAATTCATTCTTCCTCCTCTGTTCTTCCCCCGTGACTTGTTCTCCCCCTCCCCCCGCCCCTTGGTTTTGTTTGTTTGCTAGGGCTTTGATTTGTTGGTTTGAGACAGTTTCACTGTGTTAGATAGGCTGACCTGGAACTTGTCTTGAGCGTCCGGTCTCAGGCTCCCAGTGGACTTGAGCCTGTACATCTGTCTGCAGTCCGTCTTCCATTATTTTTTTTAGCAACTCTTTATGGGCTTGCTTCATACTGTTAATGTCATAAAGACTGTGATGTTTATTTTTGTCTTTATGCTGAGGCAGGTCAGCTTTGAACAAGGCTTTGGGTTCTCTCCCTTCCTAAGTTGAAAAGTATTTTGGGAACCTGAGGCTGCTACCTCAGCAGTTCAGTATCTTTGCTAGTTTTGTTCTGATGTATGTTTTGCTAAGACTGCTCTTGATTACTTTCTTGTTATTATGACTGGCTGTTTTTGTAACTTGGACTTGGTTTGATATAGCCTTGTATAGTCCTGATCTATATACTGTATAAAGTTATTCTGTCAGTTCTTCCAAGGGTAGAAATACATTTTCATTCAGCCAGTTCTCTCAGAACTTGAGTTCTCCCTATACCATACCTGTGATTGGATTCTCCACTGTTCAGTCCTATACTGTAGATGATTGTGATCTGCCCTGGAGGTACTGGGAACTGAACCAGGTCTTCTAGGAGAGAAGCCAGTGCTCTGAAACACTGAGCCACCTCTCCAGTCCTGCCAAGAAGTACTCATAGGTAGAAAGTTAATCTTCACTTTAATTTTATTCTGCATTTTCCCCAGTAACTAATGTTTTATTACACCTTATTTTAGTGTGTGTGTGTGTGTGTGTGTGTGTGTGTGTGTGTGCGCGCGCGCGCGCGCGCGCACAAGTGTATGGACAAATCAGAGAACCACATGTGGGACTTGGTTCTCTTCTTCCCCTATCTGAGTCCTAAGGATGGAACTAGGGTAGTTAAGCTTAATGGCAGATACCTTTACCTGCTAGACGATTTTTGAGCATGTGTTTGTTAACATTATTTGTTTTACATTGTGGATTTTTTAAATTAGACAGTTTTGAGATTTCTAAATATATATGTCAATTTATCAAATATGCATTTTAAAAATATTTCCCCAGTTTATAGCCTGTCTTTATATTATTTTACTTTATTTGTTATATTTATTTATTTACTTATTTTGTGTGTGTTTGTACATACAGATGTAGGTTCTAAGGATCACATTCAGGTAGCCATGCTGGGGTTATCCACTTACTTTGCCTTGTTTGTTTGTTTGTTTGTTTTTGCCTTGTTATTTTTTAATAATTTTTCAAAAGGAAAAGTTTTAAGTTTTAGGTTGCTTTTTATTTTTCAGTCTATATTTTTCAGTTTTTTCTTTTACGTTCAGGACTTTTATTTACTAAGAAATATTTCCCTGACCCAAGTTCATAAATATTTCAATTCTTTGCAGAAATTTTATAGCTCCTATGCCCATATTTCAGCGTATATTCCACTTCAAGTTGGTATTTATTACAGAAATGGGTTAATTTTTTTAATTTAGATTTTGTTTTGTTCAGTTATCCCATCATTATTTGTTGGAAAAAAACTACATTTTGTCTGTTAAATTAATTTGGTATTTTCTGTGAAGAATAACAGGTTTGTATGTATTAATTTAGACATTCTTTGCTTTTTCATTAAGCTATAAATATTTGTTTTCTTGCTAATATCACTTTGTCTTGAGTATTGTAAAGTATTTTTAATCAATTGATATGAGTAGTTCAACTTTTTTTTTATATATAATAGTCTGAGTTGGGCAGGGGATAAATTTCCTGGTAGAGTGCTTGCCTAGCATATTTGAGGTCTTGGGTTTACTACCCAGTACCACACACACACACACACACACACACACACACACACACACACACACAAAATTGTTTGGGCTATCTTAAATACTTGTTTCTACTATAACTTTTAGAATTACTCCCTTAAATTTCTGAGGGGGGCCTGGAGAGATGGCTCAGTGGTTAAGAACACTTGACTGCAGAACCTCCAGACTGATTTCCAGAGTGGTTGTACCAGCTTGCAATCCCACCAGCAATGGAAGAGTGTTCCTCTTTCTCCACATCCTCTCCAGCATCTGCTGTAACCTGAGATTTTGATCTTAACCATTCTGACTAGTGTGAAGTGGAATCTCAGGGTTGTTTTGATTTGCATTTCCCTGACGATTAAGGATGTTGAACATTTTTTCAGGTGCTTCTCTGCCTTTCTGTATTCCTCAAATGAGAATTCTTTGTTTAGCTCTGTATCCCATTTTTAATGGAGTTGTTTGATTTTTTTAGAGTCCAGCTTCTTGAGCTCTTTATATATATTGGATATTAGTCCCCTATCAGATTTAGGATTGGTAAAAATCCTTTCCCAATCTGTTGGTGGCTTTTTTGTCTTATTGACAGTGTCTTTTGCCTTACAGAAGCTTTGCAATTTCATGAGGTCCCATTTGTCAATTCTTGATCTTACAGCACAAGCCGTTGCTGTTCTGTTTAGGAATTTTTCCCCTGTGCCCATATCTCTAAGGGTTTTCCCCACTTTCTCCTCTATAAATTTCAGTGTCTCTGGTTTTATGTGAAGGTCTTTGATCCACTTAGACCTGAGCTTTGTACAAGGAGATAAGAATGCATCAATTCCCATTCTTCTGCATGATAACTGCCAGTTGTGCCAGCACCATTTGTTGAAAATGTTGTCTTTTTCCACACGTATACACACACACACACACACACACACACACACACACACACACACACACACACCCCAATTAGACAGAGTTTCTCTATGTATCCCTGGGTGTTTTGGAACTCAGTCTGTGTAGACCAGGCTGGCTTTGAACTTCAACTCACAGAGATCCACCTGCCTGTGCCTGCCAAGTGCTGAGATTAAAAATGTTTAAAGCTCTTGCAATCTTTATATGCCCCAATACAGGGGAATGCCAGGGCCAAGAAGTGGGAGTGGGTGGACAGGGGAGCAGGGAGGGGGGGGGAGGTGACTTTCGGAATAGCATTTGGAATGTAAATTAAGAAAATATCTAATAAAAAATGGAAAAAAATAAATTAAAAAAATGTTTAAAGCAATGCTGAGTCCAATTTGGAGGAATTTGAAAAGTACAGTTGAATGCTTTGTGCTTTATTACTGGTAGGAAGCATTTATTTCAACCCAGAGGACTGACTGGAGAAGACATTATATTTCCTGAGTCATGTAGATGTGATTGTTTATGACTCCTGAGGCTCTCTCTATTCTTTAAGGAACACAGACCACTTCAGCCTGTCTGGTGGTAATTTCCAGTAAGATTATTTTGGTTATTACAAGTGGAGCCCAAGAAGTTTCTGTTTTCTTAGTCATTTCAAGGTAAGTAAGAATCAAGAGAAAAAATGAGTTTGAAAAAGTGCATAAAGCCTACAGAACTAGGATATTAGGAGAAGAGTTGTCTCTAAGGTTATCAATACATGGCCTTCTGTACATTGATTACATCATTACTTGATTTCATAGTAGTATTCCAACCAAATGTATGCTGCTTGAGACATGACAAAATGGAAGATCAATTGTATTTGGAGATTTTCTTTTGTATAGTATTACATTATTCCTTGATGTTGCTGAAAATCAGTTTATCAGCAGTAGTCCGTTTGGAGTGCATTTCTTCTATTACCACAGCCCTTAAGTAAATATGTTAAACATATTGCTCAAACTGTGGTTCAAGCAACCTTATATCACAGTAAATATAATTCCCGAGTTATGTAACTCTTATTGTTTATGACTTCTGAGACTCTGCTCTTTAATGGGCACAGACCACTTCAAGCTGTCTGGAAGTAATGATTACTTTTCCAGTAATGTTATTTTCATTATCACAAGTAGAGCCCAAGAACTTTCTGTTTCCTCAGTAAGTTCAAGGAAGGTAGGAAGGGGGGGGTGAGTTTGAGAAAGTTTTGTTCATCAGATATTTGTTCAGAAATCCAGAATTTAAGGCAATATTTACTGTTTGGTGCTTTTGAATTCTCTGGTTCCCAAGTGGTGTATTTATTTTATAAAACAATTCATTTTACATTTTGGTGGGGGGTGGGGGAGCAGACTATATAGTATATCTCAGGGTGGCCTTACCTCAGGCTGTGGATGATCTTGAACACCTGATCCTAATGTTTCTACCTCTGATGTACTTGGATTATACCACCTTGCTTTGTTCTTGGGGTGCTAGATATCAAACTCAGGACTTTATGCATGTTCAACACCTATTCTACCAGCTCACCTATCCCAGAGACCTAACCTTCATTTTTGCTGAATTGAACGCACATGAATGACATCTCTTTATTTCACTATTTCCTTTTTATAACAGTTGAGAATAAGTCTTGCTTCTATTTCTTGCTTTGGTTTTGAAATAGTTTTTTCTAAAGATTTATTTATTTTATGTATATGAATGAGTACACTGTAGCTGTACGGATGGTTGTGAGCCATTATATAGTTGCTGGGAATTTTACTCAGGACCTCTGTTCACTCTGGCCCTGCTCGTTCCAGCCCAAAGATTTATTTATTATATGTAAGTACACTGTAGCTATCTTCAGGCACAACAGTAGAGTGTGTCAGATCTTATTATGGATGGTTGTGAGCCACCATGTGGTTGCTGGGATTTGAACTGAGGACTTTTGGATGAGCAGTCAGTGCTCTTAACCACTGAGCCATCTCTCCAGCCCTTGTAATAGGTTTTTATATGTTCCAGCCTGACCTGAAACTCATTATGTAGCCAAGACTGGCCTTGAACTCTCAATTCTCCTGATTCCACTTCCCAGTTCCACATTAGGTTCTAAAGATATTTCCTTTTTTTGCACTGATTATCATTGACTATTTAGTTATGACTTAGGCTTGATTTTTGTTCCTTGTTCTTTAGATATAAGTACTTTGAACCTTGAAAATGTTCTGACTCTTAACCTCATCGATGTTGTAGTTATTAAAAAATGAATATCTAGCTGGGCGTGGTGGCGCACACCTTTAATCCCAGCACTCAGGAGGCAGAGGCAGGCGGATCTCTGAGTTCAAGGCCAACCTTGTCTACAGAGTGAGTTCCAGGACAGCCAGGGCTATACAGAGAAACCCTGCCTCATAAAAACCAAAAAGAAAAAAAAAAGAAAAAAAAGAAAAGAAAAGGATATCTATTGGCTTCTTTGTGTTCAATGTAATTCTAAACATTATAAAGGAATGAACAAAAATAAAATTCTATTACCCAAGGATTGTACAAACTAGAAGACAAAAATGGAAGTGTGTATAGAGATTGTTGTATTTTCTGCCTCATCTAGTCAAGCCTCCATAATGTTACAGTTTTGCTTGGTTTTTGTTGGTTTGTTTGTTTTTAAATCATGTCCTTTCCTACTTGGGTGTGATTTTTTGTGGCTCTTGGAGTGTCATCGATCAATTATACTCCTTGTAGTTGGAAGCCTTTGATTTGCCCCCACTTGATTGCCCTAAATGCCTTTTCTTCTTTTCTTTACTTGTCCTTAAAAGAACCACTATAAATGTTTCTTTCAGGAAACATTTCCTTGAAAGAAAGTCTTAGTGTTCACAGTGATCACAGCCCTATAATGATTGCCCTTAATATGTAGCTGATTGATTCTTCGGTTTGTGTCCTTGACACCTGTTATACGATCAAATATCTGGTAGCTGCTTGGGAAAAATTGAGGGAATGCATTTTGAGGGCACAAGCAGATGTAGGGTAATGATAATTGAGGCAGAGTGCACTACTTAAGCAAAGCTATGCGTGGAAAGGAAACGAGGATTTAGTTTTTCTCTCTTTTCTCTTCTTCCCTTTTTTTCTCCTCCTCCTTACCAAATAAGTATATACTATTCCCAAGTTGTCATTTTAGGGAAAGTATGTTATGATGTAAAACAGTGAGAGAAAATGATTTGTGTTTGAGAACTTTGTTAAAAACAGTGAGGGAAAAACCATTTTTCTCCAGAGAAAGCAGAGCTCATGGAAATGTAATTTTATTGTTGCCAAGAAAAGTGTGATAAAGGTCAAATCTCATATAACAACTACTACCAGAATGGAAATTTCCGTAGAGCAAAGAGATTTTAGAATTGTAGCACATATATAATAGAATTTGACAAATTTTGACAATTTAGTTTGTGGTATATGAATTAATGAAGGCCCATTCATCGTGGGATTTGGTGACTCTGCCAATTTTGGCCATATTTTTGATGGAAAAGAACAGTTAGTTTTCCAGAAGCCCAAATTTTCACTATGCTCTCCGTACCTCTTTAACATAATGCCAAAGACATAAACATGCTACAGGTAAGGCTTGAGAAAACACTCCATCAGCAAGTAGAGATTTGGCCCCTGGTTGGTATGAAAAGGTTTACTGTAGCCTGTTGTGTGTTTGTATGTCCATTTCCCCACCTATCCATTGAACAGAATCAAGTTTCTTGGTTTGTAGCATGAGGATGAATAAAACAACACCTGCCTCATGGGCTTGTTATATGGATTTAATAGAGAATGCAGGGGATGGATTCAACTATGCTCAATAAATGGTATTTATGTTTTATTATGTAGCAGAAGCAGCGGGCTGAATAAAATCTTAATATTACTAGTTGACTATTATGATCAACTTTACTCATGTATTCATTGACAATTCATCCATCCTATGATAATTCATCCATCCTATGATAATTCAGCACTGTGGTCTAAAGACTCTGTCATGATCTGGACTGCACTTTATTTAACACACAATTTGGTTTTTAACTTTATTTGATGCCCATCTCTTCTCTCAACTGAGGACAACTTGTTTTGACTCACAGGATAAAATTACCTATTCCTCCATTGTATTCCAACTTAGTACAGAATACCCTCTTTCCCCTCTTCCTCATTGACTTATCTCTCATGTTTATATTTAATGTTCAAATTAGTAGCATCTTCAATTTTCAATTCTTTTGATTTTATGTGCTTAGTTCCAGAAAGTCCCAGGCATGTGAAATAAATGCATGATGCCTGAGTTTTGCTGTTTAGGTTAGGAAATACTTTGACCTATTAGTTCTTCTATATCTTCTTTTACTGCCATTGTTCATACAAGATTACCTCTTTTACTTTTGTATTTGAATGTCAACAGAGATGACCATTTCTCTATAGAGCTTATCCTTTTTTATAAAAAGATTATTTGTTTATATATATGAACGCTCTATTTATATGTATGCCTGCATGACAGAAGAGAGTATCAGACAGAAGAAGGCATCAGATCTCATGCTGTGAGCCACCATGTAGTTGCTGAGAATTGAACTCAGGACCTCTGGAGGAGCAGTCAGTGCTTTTAATCACTGAGCCATCTCTCCAGACCGAGCTTATCCTTTATATTTATATATGTTACCCTTTATATTTATAATTATTGCTTCTAATTACTGTCCGTTTTTGTTTTGCACTATGAATTAAAAAAAAAAAGAGCTCCTCACTTCTCAGTCCACTTAAGTCAAAAATATGAATTGAATCATGACTAGTAGGGAATATAATACTGCTATTTATACACATGTGTATCAAGGAAAGGGGAAGCCATAAATTAAAAAAAAAATTGGAAAATAATATTTGAATTCCCAGAGGTGTCTTTTACTCAGAACTTCCAAAGCTGAAATTGCTTCTTGAATCTTCTCCTCTAAACTGCCTCTTCTTGGAATCCTTCTAGACATTTGTAGCAGTCAACTCTCAATGTGCTTCTTTCTAAAGCTGGTTGAATTTTACCTTCAAACTGATAATATTCTTGTCTGAGTCTGACCTCACAGAGATCTACCTGCCTCTGTCTCCCAAGAGCTGGGATTAAAGGCATGTACCACCTCAGCCAGCTTCCGGCCTACCCCACCCCTGCTGCCTCTTATGCTAAGATCTCACTGTGTAGCCCTAGCTAGCCTAGAACTCGCTATATAGGTCAGACTGTTCTCAAACTCAAAAAGATCCACCTACCTCTGCCTTCTGAGTGCTGGGATTAAAGTCATATGCCATCACTCTATACTGTGATGGTGCTATTTTTCAGATTTTTTTCATTGTGTAAAATGGCATAAGAATTTTTTTTAAAAATCAAAGAAATGTGTAACTTGCAAATAATATTACAACTTGCAAACATACTAGAAGGTATTATTCATATAAATTGTTGCTAGTCATCCCAGATATCCTTCCATGTACTCTCTTAATCAACAATGAACCTTGAATTTGAATTGATAGTCAGCCCTCTATATGCCTCTTTTACCTGACCATGATAAATTTTATTGAGTGCTTTTTATATTTCAGTTCTGGTATTGTCCAGTGTCAAGCTATTGAGTCATTAGAAAAATACCAGTGAGATAGATGGTGTTAATGTTCTTATTTATAAGAAACTAAGGTTCAGGGATATTAAGAGGTTTGTCTGAATTACATAGTTAATTTGGGGTACAGCAGTAAGCTTATCTAAATAATTTACTCTAATGTCAATTTTATTCTTACTAGGCCATAGGTGCATGGATTTGGATGACTAACTGCTGTCCAGCACTGTTTTTGGATCTAGCTAGCTTTCAACTCATGTTTCAGAAGAGCAGCAAAGATGGCTCATTTATCAATAGGATTTAAGTTCAATTTCCAGGACCTATGTGAGGTGGCCTAAAACCACCTGTAACTTCAGCTCCAGGGTATTCAACACTTTTTGGCTTCCATGCATACCTACATACACATATGCTCACAGACACATATATACATAATACATAAATAAAAATGAAAATAATTCTTAAAAATAAATGTTTTTGAATTGCAATTGATTCATTGATTTATCTGTATTTTTGAGAAGGGTCTCATGGAATCCAGGAAGGCCTCTAATTTTCAGTGTAACTGATATTGACATTGAACATCCTGATCTTCCTACTTCCACCTCTGATGTACTGATTATAGATGTATACTATAGTGCCCAACTTAAACATGATTTTAAATTGTGATAAAATAGACATAATAAAATTTGCCATCTTAATCACTTCTAATGGCGCGGTACTGTGGTAATAAGATTATTCATACTGTTTTATAACTATTACTACCATTCATTACTAGAAATGTTTTTACTTTGCAAAATGAACTTTTTAATTGGATATTTTATTTATTTACATTTCAAATGTTATCCCCTTTCCCAGTTTACCCCCCTTCTTTTTATTAGATATTTTCTTTATTGACATTTCAGATGTTATCCCTTTTCCTAGTTTCCCCTCCGAAAATCCATTATACCCCCACCTCTTGCTCCCCAACCCACCCACTCCCACTTTCTGGTCCTGGCATTCCCATATACTGGGGCATGGAACCTTCACAGGTCCAAGGGCCTCTCCTCCCATTGATGACCTATAAGGCCATCCTCTGCTACATATGCAGCTAGAGCCATGAGTCCCACCATGTGTTTTCTTTGATTGGTGGTTTAGTCCCTGGGAGTTCTGAAGGTACTGGTTAGGTCATATTGTTGTTCCTCCTATGGGGCTGCAAACCCCTTCAAGCTCTTTGGGTACTTTCTCTAGCTCCTTCATTGGGGACCCTGTTCTTCGTCCAATGGATGGCTGTGAGCATCCACTTCTGTATTTGTCAGGTACTAGCCGAGCCTCTTAGGAGACAGAGCCTCTTAGGAGACAGCGGTATCAGGATCCTGTCAGCAAAATCTTGTTGGCATCCTCAGTAGTGTCTTTGGTGGCTGTATATGGGATGGATGCCTAGGTGGGGCAGTCTCTGAATGGTCCTTCCTTGAGCCTCTGCTTCACACTTTGTCTCTGTAACTCCTTACATGGATGTTTTGTTCCCCCTTCTAAGAAAGATCAAAGTATCCACACTTTGGTCTTCCTTCTTGAGTTTCATGTGTTTTGCAAATTGTATCTTGGTTATTCTAAGTTTCTGGGCTAATATCCACTTATCAGTGAGTGCATATCATGTGCGTTCTTTTGTGATTCGGTTACCTCACTAAGGATTATATCCTCCAGATCCATCCATTTGTCTCTAAGAATTTCATAAATTCATTGTTTTTAATAGCTGCATACTATTTCATTGTGCAAATGTACCACATTTTCTGTATCCATTCCTCTGTTGAGGGACATCTGGGTTCTTTTCAGCTTCTGGCTATTATAAATAAGGCTGCTATGAACATAGTAGAGCATGTGTGGTTATTACACGTTGGAGCATCTTTTGGGTATATGCTCAGGAGTGGTATTGCTGGATCTTCCAGTAGTACTATGTCCAATTTTCTGAGGAACTGCCAAACTGATTTCCAGAGTGGTTGTACCAGCTTGCAATCTCACCAGCAATGGAGTAGTGTTCCTCTTTCTCCACATCCTTGCCAGTCACCTGAGTTTTTGATCTTAGCCATTCTGACTGGTGTGAGGTGGAATCTCAGGGTTGTTTTGATTTGCATTTCCCTGATGATTAATGATGTTGAACATTTTTTCAAGTGCTTCTCAGCTCTTCCGTATTCCTCAGTTGAGAATTCTTTGGCTCTGTACCCCATTTTTAATAGGGTTATTTGGTTTTTTGGAGTCTAACTTCTTGTGTTCTTTTTATATATTGGATATTAGCCCCTTATCTGATTTAGGATTGGTAAAGATACTTTCCCAATCTGTTGGTTGCCTTTTTGTATTATTGACAGTTTCCTTTGCCTTACAGAAACTTTGCAATTTTGTGAGGTCCCCTTTGTCGATTCTTGATCTTACAACACAAGCCATTGGTGTTCTATTCAGGAATTTTTCCCCTGTGCCCATATCTTCAATGCTCTTCCCCACCTTCTCCTCTGTAAGTTTCAGTGTCTCTGGTTTTATGTAGAAGTCTTTGATCCACTTAGACTTGAGCTTTGTACAAGGAGATAAGAATGGATCAATTCACAGAAGTGGATGCTCACAGTCATCTATTGGATGGAACACAGGAACCCCAATGGAGGAGCTGGAGAAAGTATCCAAGAAGCTGAAGGGGTCTGCAACCCTATAGGAGGAACAACAATATGTACTAACCAGTACCCCCAGAGCTCCTCTCTTTAGCTGCATATGTAGCAGTAGATAGCCTAGTCAGCCATCATTGGGAAGAGAGGCCCCTAGGTCATGCAAAGTTTATATGCACCATTTCAGGGGAACGCCAGGGCCAAGAAGTGGGAGTGGGTGGGTAGGGGAGAAGGGCGAGGGGAGGGTATAGGGGACTTTTGGGATAGCATTTGAAATGTAAATGAAGAAAATATCTAAAAAAAATTGAAAAAAATTTTTAAAAGGATCACTAACATTGAAAATGGAAAAAAAAAGGAATGGATCAATTTACATTCTTCTACATGCTAACCACCAGTTGTGCCAGCACCATCTGTTGAAAGTGCTGTCTTTTTTCCACTGGATGGTTTTAGCTCCCTTGTCAAAGATCAAGTGACCATAGGTGTGTGGGTTCATTTCTGGGTCTTCCAATTCTATTCCATTGATCTACCTGTCTGTCGTTGTACCAGTACCATGCAGTTTTTTTTTTGTTGTTGTTGTTGTTGTTGTTGTTTTGTTTTGTTTTAAAATCACAATTGCTCTGTAGTACAGCTTGAGGTCAGGGATGGTGAGTCTAGCAGAGATTCTTTTATTGTTGAGAAGAGTTTTTGCTATCCTAGGTTTTTTGTTATTCCAGATGAATTTGCAAATTGCCCTTTCTAACTCGCTGAAGAATTGTGTTGGAATTTTGATGGGGATTGCATTGAATCTTTAGATTGCTTTCAGCAAGATAGCCATTTTTAGTATATTTTCCTGCCAATCCATGAGCATGCGGTTTTCCCTCTCAAATTGAATTTTTTATCCATTAAACCATAAGTCACCATTTCCCTCTCCTACCAATTCCTAAAATCTCCCCAGCCCCTCTCAGTGTCATTATTTTTACTTCTTCCTTTTTCATAATCTACAGAGTCCTATTTGTGCTGCCATATACTCATGAGTATGAGGCCACTGTCCACTAAAGTGTGGTCAATCTACCTAGGCCATACCCTTAAAAATAACTGAGTCTCCCTTCTTCAGAAGCCATCGACTAAGATAGTCATTTGTGTGTGTGTGTGTGTGTGTGTGTGTGTGTGTTGTTTTGTTTTGTATTGTTTTCTGAGACAGAGTTTCTCTGTGTAATGGCCCTGGCTGTCTTGGAACTCTCTTTGAAACCAGGGTAGTCTCAATATCATATAGAGATCCACCAGCCTTTGCCTGTGCTGGGATTAAAGGCATGTACTACTACCTTGCCCGGCAGCAGTCTATTCTTACTTTGAAGGTATAATATCAATCCTCATATCCAATAGCTTTCTTATTAATGTTTAGATAAAATATTGCAAATTCAACTTGGATTTACAAACATGCACTCAGTATTGAATCAGGAACTCAGAAATTTTTAGTAGAATTTAGCATGTTTTAAAAAAATGTGGTTAGGCAGTCCTGGTAGCACATGCCTTTAATCCTAGAATTCCTGAGGCAGAGGTAAATGGATCTTTGCAAAGTCAATGCCATCCTGGTCTATATATTGAGTTGTAGATCAGCCTGAGTTAATAACAGTGACTCTGTCTCAAAGCTACACATATAAAATTGTGTGATTAGGGGCTGGGGAGACAGCTCAGCAGCTCAGAGCACTTAACTGCCCTTGCAGAGTAGAGTTTGTATCCCAGCATCTATTTCAGGCAATTTAGTGTCTTGTAACTCCAGCTCTCAGGAGTCCAGGGTCCTCTTCTGGCATCCTTTATTCTGGCATACATGATTAATGGTAAGATCATTATTTAGTAGATTTATTTTAAATATGTATAACTTTTACCTTTATGTATGCCTATGCACCACATGTGTACAGTGCCTATGGAGGCCATAAAAGTGTGTCATATCTCCTGAAACTGGAATTGTATGCTACCATGTGGGTGCTGGGAATTGAACATAGTTCCTTAGGAAAAGCTGCTAGTGCTCTTAACCAGTAAACAATCTTTCTAACTCCAGGAGAAATTAATTCTTCTTTTCCTTCCCCTTCCCTTCCCCTCCTTTCCCATCCTTTCCCCCTTCCTCCTCCTGCCTATCCCCTATCCCCTCTTTTTTATATGTAGTTAGAGCTAGGCTACTACCTGGAATCACAGGTGTTAGGAGGATCACAGTCAGTTTGGGTCCAGCTGGGGATATATAGTAAATTCCAGGACAGCCTATGCTATAGTCTGTCATTAAAAAAAAATCAATAAAAATGTAACTTTATGTCTTAAAGAACTCAAGTTTTAGTCCTTAATAAATAACTAGTTTTGTATTTAGTAACATACAGAGAATAACTGCACTGAAAGGAAAATGAAGACCTATTTCTGGGTTGTTCCTTTATTCAGGACCAAAAAATAGTTTCTTTGAAAAATAACACAAGTCTGCTCATATGAGTTGCTGCGTCAGGCTAAAAAAATGCATTTTACTTAGTAGCATTAAATAATGACATTATATATTTGGGAGTGCTTTAGACAGCAAAGTATTATGAAATGCTGAATAAGAAAGCTGAATAAAAAAACTCTGCTTTTTATTTTTTCTTCCTGTTTTTATTAATATTTAGAAAATAGAGCCAGGCATACACATATAGTCCCATCACTAGGAAGGCTGAAAGCAGGAAGATCATGAATTGAGACCCAACCTGAACACAATGAGTATCTGTCCAACTTTGGTTACATAGAGTAAGGCACTTTCTCAAACAAACAAACCAATTAGAAAATGGCTTGTGGGGTTAGGGATGTATCTCAGTTGGTAGAGTCCACAGACTGCTTGTCTAAACTGCAGGAAGCCCTGTGTTCAGTTACCAATACTTGATTAAACTGGATCAGATGATTCATGCCTTCATCCTAGTATTTCCAGCACTCTAGAGGTCGAGGCAGAATCGGTAATTTAAAGTAATCCTTGGGTTTGAGGCTAGTGTAGACTACATGAGAAAAAAAAGAAAAGAAAAAGGAGCCAGGTGTTTTAATGGTTTTAAACTAGGGAGATCAGTGAATCTCCTTGTAAGTTTTGAGGCCAGTGTTCCAGTATAGCCATATCTGTAACAGAGAAACCCTGACTCAAGAAACAAAAAATAAATAAAAGAAAGAAAAAAAGAGGAACATGTGTTATTATTATATAGGTATAGTAAAGGTTTTTAATTCTTTTCTAATTTTTTCAAATTATCAAGCAATTGAAGATGTATTTTCCCTGCTCTATTCCGTTTGCTTTTGGGGGAATAGTCAAACTAGAAGAACTCTGTAGACCAGGCTGGCATCAAACTCAGAGAGATCTGTCTCCTTCTGCCTCCTAAGTGTGGATGGGTTTTCAATTTTTTTCATGGTAAATTTTCACTAAAGTTAAGCTTGATGTAGATTTTTTGAGATGGTTATTTTTACTCTGAAAGTTATTATAATCAAAATAATTGTTAGCTCCTTTAAGATAACATTTCTGTGTTTTCATATCCTCCTTACCAGGGAAAGGCCCATCTTTTTGTTTGTTTTTATACATTTTAAATTAAAAATTAGTTACATCATTTTCTACTTCCCTTCCTCCAGCCTTTCTTTGTTATTATTGTTAAAACACACATAAATATCTAAATACAGCCTGTTCAATTTATTTTTTTTTGTTTGTGTGTAAATGATTTTAGGGCTGGCCACTTTGTGTTGGATAACCACTGTATTCATTCTGAGATCGTTTCACATGAGGTCTAGGTTCTTTAAAATATTTTTGTTATTCTTTAAGATAGGATTTTACTGTATAGGCCAATCAGTCCTGGAATTCTTTTTTTTTTTTTTTTCCCTCGCTCTGGTCAGCCCTGCTTGCTCCGGCCGGCTCCGCTCGCTCCAGCTGCCCCGCTTTGGCCCCGCTAGCTCTGGCCGCAGTCCTGGAATTCTTGACTCAGCCTCCTGACTGCTGGGATCACTATGCCCAGCTTCTCCTAAACTTTTTAAGAATTAATACCTATTAGTACTTTGTTGTGGGTCAGATCTGTAGAACATAGTCAGATTGTTCAAGTTAAATGCTATCCATTGGAAACAGTTTCCCATTTCTCCTTTCTCCCAGTTCCTGGAAATCACCATTTAATTCTTTTCACTGATTCTCTGAATTTGTGAAGTTGAAATGTCTCATATAAATGAAATCATGTGTTATTTGTTCTTTTAAGGCTAGGTCCAAACTCATAAGAGATCCACCTGCCTTTGCTTTCCTAGTGCTGCAATAAAGATGTGTGCCACAATGACCAGACTCTATCCTGTGAGCATGTCATATTTTCTCTTCCTTCCCTTTCATTTGAGAAAGTCTAAGTCTGTAGCACACACTGGCTTTGAATTCAAAATAAATCTTTCTGTCTCCTTGGTTTACAAGTGCTGGGATTATAGGTGTATGCCACTATATTTAAACACATTTTCTTTTCATGTTTATCTATTAGTGGACATTTGTATATTTTAACCTCTTAGCTTGTTGTGAATAATGATTCTGTGACTAAAGGAATTACAGATACCAACCTCTTCCTGACCCTCATTTTAGATTTTTGGTTATATACTTTGAAGCAGCATAGCTGAGTCATGATTTTTCAATACATAAACATAGAAGGACACATTCAAACTATATCATTGACTTTAGAATTCTCCTCTGATAACTGTTTATAGGTTGTTCTGGTTCCGTGTCATTGCCACAGCTGGTAAATTTAAGTTGATATAGAGTAAGTGTCTCCTCTTATACACTCCTCCCTCCTGAGGCATAAAGCTGTTTTTGGCGCTGAGCACTAAAGAGGTCTTTTATGTTTTCCAATGCCCCTCATATATAGCAGTGTGTTCAGAGATTTTTATTAGTATCTCATTCATAAATTCTTTTTTTATATTTCCTGGTTAGGTGATATTGTCTCTAATTTACCTTATCATCTGAGTTATATACCTCTAAGCCTCTTTGTTCTTTACTCTGTTAATTCCAGGTACTCTTACATTTTTATGGGCACAGATATATATGGTCAAGGTCGTTAAGAGGTAGGCTTGTTTCTTTTGGGATAGGATCTCATTTATTTAGTTCAGGCTGGTCTTAAAGATGAGATGCTTCTGCCTTAGCCTACTGAGTATTGAGATTCTAGATGTGCACCACCACACATGACTTTCTTCAGCAGTTCTTACTTAGGTAAATACAATCACATGCACCCCATAAGGGATTCATCTTTATGTGGCCTTGCCCATTGTCTTAACTGTTTTCTTTCAATGATATGTAAACTCCTTGTAAGGCAGTGAGTCATTGCATCCATCGCCTGCCTTCCAGTCTTTACAGGTTAACTCTTCTGCTAGATCCCCACTCTTTATTACTTAGTCTGCCTTATTCCTCCCCATCTTTATAAGAGTCACTTCTGGTGTTGTATCTGTTTATAGAGCCTTACACACTTCTAATTGGCTTTGTGTTCATCTCCTTACTTGTAGCTCCTCTGATGTTTTATTTACCATATTAGGGTTTGATGATCTGTAGATACCTGTTCTCTGATGAATTGTAAATTCTTGGATGCTGCAGCCATGGTGAAATCCTTATCTAGTCTGTATGTTACTTACATTAATCCTTATAGTAATATCCTCGTAGTACACACCTAATTTACAGATAAAGCAATAGGTGAAGAGAGTAATTAATTAGTATTTGCCAGCGTGAGGTACCTTGTTTGCAAGTAGCAGAAACAGTTCCGGTCTGAGATTTGGACATATTGGTATCATATTTGGGTAAGAAAGTATACTATTAACCAGATACAATAGTGCACATCTGTAATCTAAGCACTGTAACCTACAGCAGGAAAATTGTGACTTTGAGACCAGCCAGACCTATAAAGGGAGTTTGAGGCCTGTCTGAACAATATGACAAGACCCTGTCTTGAAAAATAAGAGAAAAAGAAAAATACACCATTATTCATCTTAGTGTTGAAATCTGTCTTATTACTAAGTTTTACTACTTTTAAATTGCTTAAAAATTTTTTATGTGTTTGAGCATTTTGGTTTTGCCTCACATGTATATCTGGTGCCCATCGAGTCCAGAAAAGTCTGTTGGGAATCCTTTGGGACTGGAGTTAGAGGCAATTGTAAGTCACCATGTGAGTGCTGAGAATCTAATACAGAGCCTTTGGAAGATATGGAAGGGCTCTTCCTGCTGAGCCATCTCTCCAGCCCTTGTTTTTCCACTACTAAATAATGGGCACAGTTTAAAAAAAAAAAAAAACTTAAAAACTCTTCCAAGGCAGGAGATTTTTGGCACCATTTTTGAGAAGCTAAATCCACATATAAAGTACATTTAATTCCCAAATTAATAGTTGTAAAATTGTGTTAATGTATGCTATATGTATGTTAAATTTTATTTCAATGTTTTTTTAGATGTGTTAAGGATCCTTGACTTCGTATCTTATTTCTATTCTAAAAAATTTTTGATGGCTAATATTTTTTTCTTTAAAAGTAGATTGGGATTTTTTTCTTATAGCTTCAATATTTTTTAGCAATTCTGAGCTTTCCACTAATGAGGCTTTTCTAGTTTCTATTCTATTCTGAGCAAGATTTCTGTGTCATTACTCTTTATCTTTGAATTAAGCATCTTAGTAATTATATACCACTTGGGCTGCTGTGTGACCCTCTGGAAATCTCTCTTATACAGTCTTCAGGAATGTTATAAAGAAATGTGTTTTTCTAAGTGGTAGAGTTAATAGATAAAATCATTTTTAAATTAATATGCACAGGTAACAGTTCTACCTAGCACCTCATGTATAGAAAGTACTATTATTAGGACGTGGATGTCATTTCCATAAAAACAAATCACAAAACAGTATGTTTTGGAGGTGGAAATAAAGAGTCCTATTCATATAGGAAATGCTTCCAAGGCTGTTAGGAATCATGAGATAAAAAATCTAATGTTTTATTTGGGGCTTAGCTGACATCTTTAAAATAAATTTTGTTATTTTAGAATAATAAATCATACTTCATACATATGAACTTATACATGAACACAGTATAGCACATCACTCCTAACCCCTTTTCCCTCTCTAACTCCTCCCATGATCCTCTCCCTAAATTTATTATCTTAGTTATTACTGTAACATGTATATATTATTATAACATGTGTATATGTATATGCATATTTGCATATAACCTACTGAGTCTATTTAGCTTTGTTCATATGGACATATGTCCAAGGCATTTGCATTAGTCAATGTATATGGGAGCTCATCCCTGGAGGAGAATGATTCTCCTCTCAACAGTCATTGGTCACTTGTAGTAGCTCTTTTTCTAGGAACCCTGTGGCATTTACCTGGTCCATATTAGCATCTCAAATGTTGTTGTCATTATGCTGTTCTCATTTAGGCAACTGAATAAGTAGTTCACAGGTAAACTTTTCCTATAGAAGATACTACCACACTGAAGATATTCTGCTCTTCGAGCTTTTCCAATCTTACTCTATTTTCTTCCACAATTTTCCCTTAGCCTTAAGTGTAAGTGCTGCGTTGGGGATGTATCAGTAGAGTTAGATACTTCATAGTCACTTACTTTGTGCATTTTGACTACTCATGGATTTCTGAAATAGTCTCCTATCTTATGCAAGAAGATTCACTTAGAAATAAGAACTACATTTTTCCGTGGACAAGTATTTAGAATACACTTAGTTCAGGAAAAGGGTAGAAGAGGGTTCTCCTCTTTGGTTTGTAACCCACTATCTTCAGTAGTGTACTAGGTATGAATTATTTCCTGTTGAGGGAAATTAAGAACTCAAATTGAGGGGATAGAAGATGCCTTATTAAAAACCAAAAAAAAAAAAAAAACGGATTTCTGAGTTCGAGACCAGCCTGGTCTACAAAGTGAGTTCCAGGACAGCCACGTTCTATACAGAGAAACCCTGTCTTGAAAAACAAAACAAAACAAAAAGAAAAGAAGATGCCTTATTTAATTATTAAATAGTTAATAGTACTGGCTGTTCTCTTTCATAAGACTTGAGTTAAAGAGTCCCAACTACCATATATCTGCTCACACAGCTCAGGGGATCCAAGAGTACCAGGCACCTATTAGGTGCACAGACACACAGCAGACAAAACATCCATATGCCTTAAATAAATAATTTTTTTTTAAAATGAGTCTAATAAATACAAAATGGAAGAACTGGAAATGAGATATTTGAAAAAATTCTTTGTATAATGAGATGGACACTTTTCTTCAATGATTATTCTTTTACCTCTTAAAACCTATGTGTACATCTATTTTCCTTTTATTTCTTCCCTGGTCTGTAATGGTAAATTAGATTTGAAAGAACCTATTAGTGGTTTACAATCACTGGGTAAAGACAGCTGGAATCAGTGGTGTAGTTTTATTCTTGCCTTTTACCTCTTGAGATGTCATGGAAATAAATACTTTCCCTAATTATAGTCATTAAAAATCTAATGAACTCTTCTGTTTTATAAAATCTTCTCTATTTCCCTTGGCTAACCACCTTCTTTTATTTGTACTGCATGTGCTACTGATAGTTACTGTTTATATCATTCTGAATTCAAACACATGGTTCCTTCCATCATGAAACTAGACACATATACATTGTAGAAAATGGTGGCGCACAACCTTCTATAACTCCAGCTCCATGGGATCCAAAGCTTTCTTCTAACCCCTATGAACACAAGACATGCAAGCAAATACATACATGCAAGCAAAATATTCATGTACATAAAATAAATCTGAAAAATAGAAAATTGTGCTTGTAAGGAAAGGTTCCATTAAGGTATTTCCTTTGTTTTTTACATGGGGGTTGACTGTGTCTACATTCTGGTAAGTAGCATATTATGACTATAATATTTATCTACTTGTAGGAATATATTTACATCTTTCTTATTCAGATTTGGCATAGCAAATGAATAAATTTAATCCTATGGAATGTTTTTTAAAACACATAGTAATATTTGCCTTGTTAAACTATTATGTGTGCAGCTATAGAATATTGAATATTATTTGATTTTTTATGGAATTCAATGTGACATTATCATATAGATATAGATCACTGATCACATTCAACCTTTCTTTTTCTTACCCTAATGCTTCACCAGTCTTTACTAATCATTCTGCTTTGAAGTCAGCCTCTGTAAATCATGTAAAAAATCCACATGTAAGCAAAACCCTACTTGTCTTTGTTTAGCTTATTTACCGTATCATTTTGTCCTCTAATCCAATCCAACTTGTTGTAAAGAGAAGATTTCTTTTTTTACAGATAACAGTCTAGTGTTTGTACCTGTGTATTACATTTTTTATACATGCACCTGTTGAGGATTATCTCGGCTGATTCAATATCTTAGTTATTATGGATAATACTGCAATAATCTTAATAGTTCACTTTCTAAAATCAAAGTTTAAAAGTTTGCAGTGTAAGCAATTACCAAGGGGCACTGCATTTCTTGGGGATGATGCATTGTGCTTATAGTTGTATGATGTTTTAAATATATTAAATATTATTTCATGATAAATAAGTAGGTCCTATGAGTATATTAATGACAGGTTAATAAAGCTGTTTGAAGGGATACTCAAATCATTATATAACTATGCTACTCTGTATCCTCTCATAAATTACTTTCTTCCCTGTGGCCTGACTTCTTCAAATGTGTAGTTAATATAATATTCACTAAAATATTCTGTTATTAGCTGGTTATGAGAATAAAAGTGCTTAGAAAAAATCTTGGGATGGATGAATTAATTTTCAATGGATAGATAATAAATGAAAGCGACTTAGGACTTTGTTACTCAGGAAGAATATGTGGATAGGCAGAAGTTACAGAGGTAAGGGAAATCTCAGCATTAGGCAGGGAGGAAAAGCAGAGGTATCCAGCAAGGGAAGATGAAGATTCCTTAAAGAAAAGTGGTGTCATAGAAACAAAGGGAAAACAGTCTTTCTGTGGATTGTAGTGGTAAGGCTAGAGAGAAGTTAAAGCCTGGCAGCTGGAGCTAGTGTTTTCACAGTAATAGAATACTTACCTACCATGCAGTAGAGTTCTGGATTTTTTTCATAATGCTATAAAACAGAAAAACAAAATCAGAAGAAAATTTTAAACTATGTAAGTTTCCATTGGATTTGGCAAGTTTGTATTGTGGGAATATATTAACCAGATTACAGAGAAAGGAGGTTGAGAGAAAGCATGAGGAAATCCCTGCATTTGTCTTGTTTTGAGGAAGGTTGTTTTTCTTTAGCAATTATGTGTTGAGTTCTTACTGAGTGTTAGGCACTGCTGTAAGGAATTGTGGTAGACCATTGAACAAAACAGAATAATTTCTGTCCTAAAGGCTGTCCTTTCACACTAGTTCTAGTAGAAGGAGGAGGCTAGGAAGAACTTTTGCAAGGATTTTTTTAAAGCTGAAAAGTGCTTAAACATATTTAAAGTAAGGAATAATGGGGGACAGAGTACACGTGATGTGACTTGATGATGTGTAGAGGCAAAATGATAGCTTTGGTGCACAAAAGTGGGAATGTTGAGATCAGAAAAGGGGATAGCTAGGCTTGGGGATGGCAGAGACAAGTGGATATCTGTTTTCAGATCAGCTTGGTCTGCTTAGTGAGGTTCAGGACAGCCAGGACCAAATTTAGAGAGAGAGAGAGAGAGAGAGAGAGAGACAGAGAGAGAGAGACAGAGAGAGAGAGAGACAGAGAGAGAGAGACAGAGAGAGAGAGAGAGACTCTGTCTTTAAAAGAAAGAAAGAAAGAAAGAAAGAAAGAAAGAGAAAGAAAGAAAAGTGTAGGCGAAGGCTCTTGATCAGACTTAAACAGAACAGACTTTTTTTTTCCAAACTAGAACAAAGAGCTGGTGTATACATGGAGGGAAATGGGAGAAGCTTCTTGGGACTAGATGACATTGACTGCGGGATGAAAGAGCCAAGGTCTCATGTGGAATCAAGTATGGAAGACAACTTGAGGGGGCTGGAAAACTTTGAAAAGTATACTTAGGTTGAATGTGAGACTGTGGAAAAGGAGTTCTGAGACTAATATAGTTTTTTGGATCAACAGGATGGGGGGTTGTCTTGTGTGGATAATAGACTTTCCAAGTACTGTAGCAAGAGTTAGAGTAGAGAACAAGAGTGAAAGCCAAGTTTCAAAGTCTTCATTTAGTGTCAATAAGTGACCAAAGTGTTTTTGATAGAGATGATGAGATGGATGTTAAAGGTCACTAGAGATAAAGACGTCAAAGAATTATGGAATAGATTGACCGTGCACATTAACATGACAATTTCATCAGATACTGGAAGGAGATGAAATGGAATTGCTAATGACCCAAGTGAATGAAGTCAAAAGGTCTTGGGGTGGATAGTTGGCCATGTGAGAAGTAACTGGTGTTTCTCTTCACATGGTATGAGCCAAAAGGTATGAAGTGATGAGGTTGAATTGGTAGACTATATAAGCAGTGCAGAGGTTATAGGAAACTCTGGGTGGTGAAGTTGGAGGCAAGTCAAGAGTAGAAGAATTTCCAATTTAATATTAAAGAGAAAATGGTTAACAGGGCTAGGCTAGTAGATTCTGCAGGGAATAGTATAATCATGAAAAACAAGATGGAGGAAGAGTGAACAGTAAGGTTATGAGTACTTGGATACTAAAACCAGAAGATTTCCATGAGTTTGAGGCCAGCTTCGGCTACATAGTATATTCCAGGACTGTCTAAGCTATAGTCTCAACAAAGAACAGAAAATGTGTTAGGAAGAAATATAGAATAATATGAAGATAAGCAGCAGGTCACATTCATGAGTAGTTTTAACAGGCTTTCAGGTTTTAGTGGGTTTTTTTTTCTTTATTCACATTCACTCACTCATTCATTCATTCATTCATTCATTCGTATTTGTTCCATTTTGCTCCTTCCCTGCCTGTCTCTCATTCTCTCTTGTCCCCTTCCCTACACTTTCTTCTTCCATATGAGCAGTTCAGGGTTTCACAAAATACTCTGTAATTTCTTTATCTTTTTTTCTCTGCAGAAGAGTCTAAGCCTGTTTACAGTTCTAAGTTATATTCTTCCTAAAGCACACCCCCTGGTATTTATTGTACATGCTGTTTTAGAAATGTAGGAAGAAACCATGGTTGTGATGCCCTTTTTTAGGTTACTTTAAAAAATGAAAAAGTGTGTTCTTAGGAATAAACAAGGGCGTTGATTTGTAGTATTTTATAGTCACTGTTGGAGCTTAGTTTCTGCTTTTAGTGTAACAGTTGAATAATTAGCATTTATTCATTTATCTACTTATTTATAAAGAAAATGGAAAAAGGACATTGACAAATAATATAGGTCCAAGAGTTACAGTGTAAAACAGTGGATTGTATGCCTGTCTTATGAACAGTTGCTAAACTTACTCTTATTTAAACATCTCCAAAGCTATTTTTGGTTAGTTCCTTAATTCAGATTATTGGACTCTAGTATATGAACCCAAGCCCAGAGGTAATTAATACTAAAAGTTATAAGCACTGACACTACAATATTTCATGAATTGATCCTTTAGAAAGTTAATTGTGGGAGATGTATTTAAGAAGGAAACCTAATGTTTAACAGCTAAGGAAACATTGGGCATTGGTAAAAATGGAACTCTTTGGGAAATATTTAGTTCATTTTTTTCAACATCTTTATTAGATATTTTCTTAATTTACATTTCAAATGCTATCCCGAAAGTTCCCCCCTCCCCCCGCCCTGTTCCCCTGCCCACCCACTCCCACTTCTTGGCCCTGGCGTTCCCCTGTATTGGGGTATATAAAGATTGCAATACCAAGGGGCCTCTCCTCCCAATGATGGCCGACTAGACCATCTTCTGCTACATGTGGAGCTAGAGACACGAGTTCGGGGGGTTCTGGTTAGTTCATATTGTTGTTCCTCTTCTAGGGTTGCAGACCTCTTCAGCTCCTGGGGTTCTATCTCTAGCTTCTCCATTGTGGGCCCTGTGTTCTATCATATAGGTGACTGTGAGCATCCACTTCTGTACAAGACAGCTATATCAGGGTCCCTTAAGTAGACACTTACTGTCCTATGCAATAGTGTCTGAGTTTAGTGACTGATTATGGGATGGATCCCCCCCTGGTGGGGGGTTTAATATGAGAGAGAGTCCTATAAGTCTGAATAATTTTTATAGTAGTCTATTGTTTTTCTTCTTGCCATGGTAGTTTTATAAAGTTAATTATTCCAAAAGCAAATCTATTCAGATACCCCAGAGATGGAAATCATATTTAGTAAACATAGATTTTGTTTGTTTGTTTGTTTGCTTGAGACAAGGTTTTTCTGTATATCTTTAACTGTCCTAGCATTGATGTAGATTATGCTGGCTTTGAACTCACAGAGCGTTATCTGCCTCTACCTCCTGAGTGCAGGGATTAAAGCATGAGATGCCATAACCCAGCTAAGCGTGCTCTTTTTTTGTTTGTTTTTTCCAATAATCTATTTTTTATTCACTTTACATCCCAATCACAGCCCCACTTCTCTTTTCCCATTCCCACCCTAGATATTCCTCCCCCCATTGCTCCCCCCTTCTGAGAAGGGGAGTCCCCCTTGGGTACCATCCCACCCTGGGACATCCGATTGCAAAGATTGTTTTTAAGGCTTAGGTTGTAGTAATGATTCAACGCATGTATGAAACACATTGCTCTTTTGTTTTCTTTTTACTTAAATATGTGAAGTATGCTCGGATTCCTCCCACTGTTCTGCTCCTACTTTGATATATTCACACTTTTCTCTGAAATATCCCTGATTTAACCTTGATCTTAAAAAACTAGATTGCAGCCGGGCGTGGTGGCGCATGCCTTTAATCCCAGCACTCGGGAGGCAGAGGCAGGCGGATTTCTGAGTTCGAGGCCAGCCTGGTCTACAGAGTAAGTTCCAGGACAGCCAGGGCTATACAGAGAAACCCTGTCTCGAAAAACCAAAAAAAAAAAAAAAAAACTAGATTGCTTTAAACATTTACTATTAATAAATCATTAATGGAAAAGTTGGCACACTTATAATTTCTCTAAATTTTTTATAACAAATTCTGGAGGAATTTTTGATTTAGTTTTGTTGCTCGTGGTATTAAAATCCAACAAAAGAGCCATTGCTCCTTATATAAGAGGCACTCCAGCAGGGCTCAATGCTGAAATACCAGGTGAGGCTTAGTTTTGACCTGGCTGACTAAAGGTATGTGCTCCCAAAAGAGACATTTGAGCCTCTCTTGGGATTGAGAGTTACCATCAACAGTGAGGACACAGTGGATGGGGTAAGTTTAAGCATAGTGAAGAAACTGAGGAGAGGCAAACAAATGTGTCTACCAAGACCTAGCATTGTTCATAACCTCAATCTTTTATCTTAAATGCTTGACATCCCTTTAAAGTACATAACTGCTTATATTCATTCGAACATTATAAATATTCATTCTCCAGGATTCGAACTTTTTTTGTATATCTGACTATTTGATAACCTTGAGAACCTTCTCCGTTGGCTCCTACATTTTATGGATAGAAAAACTGAGATTCAAAAGAACACAACAGTGAGTCAAAGTTGATTTTTTTTTTCCCTAGTGAAATAACCTTCTTCCTAATTCAACAAGAGAGCGATACTTATCATTTTGCCCTACATATTCCATGTTCTTTAAATTTGGGTTTCAATAGAAAGGAGCACATCTTTGGTTTGTAGGTTTTCACAAATACAAGGCTATGTGCACAGATTATTTGATTTGATTTGGAAAAAAAATCATAGGGGAAAGTGAAATGTCTCAAGTCAATTATTTCCAGTTCTAAACCTGTGCCTCTCTACAGAGCAATTCACTACTCTGCCTGCCTTCTTCCTGTTAGTTAGGGTGTTTCCAAAACAGGATGGGAGGTTTCTTCCTATTGCCTGCCTGTGTAGATACTTCCCTCTTATTCTCAGTACTCAGCCTTTCCTGAATGGCAAGCATTGCAGAGCCATGTGGTATTCCAGACTGTGTTCATTTGATTATACTTGCTGTTTAGTTCTGTTTCTAGTAGTCTATTGCCTACAAAGGGCCCTCCAGTTTATAACTGCACATGATCATGAGCAGAATCATTTATTATAACATTTGAGGAACCTTCTCCTTTTGATAGCAATTTGAATGTTTCATGGCTGTCCATTGAAATCAAAATATATCATTCTTCCTTCGTTTATATGCACATGGAAAGCATTGGACACATAGCTCAGTAAGTAAAGTGCTTGTCTAGCAAGCGTGAGGAAGGGCCTAAGTTCCATTTTCACCAATATAAAAAGCTAAGTTTGATGACATGTGCTAGCAATTCCAGTTTTGGCTCAGAGACAGGTAAGAATTCCTGGAACTTGCCAGCCAGCCTTTCCTAATCAGCAAACCCATGTTCCCAGTGAGAGATCCTGTTTCTAAAACCCGGAAGGATGGTGTCCTGAGAGTGACATCTGAGATTGACCTCTGGTTTCCACAGATATGTACACATATGTACTTGCTCTCCTGCATACATACATAAATACACAGAATTAATAACTTGTCATCTGATTAGTATAGAATAACAAAATGTTTGCTGATTTTGATTTTACAGCCTTACTATTTTCTCTTCCATTTCACAAGACTCTTTGTATCTCTTTTGTTAGAAAAATATTCACATTGAATTCATTTGTACCAAATGAGTTTAAAGCATAGTAACCCTGAAGATGTGTTCCATTTATTTGTATTAGAATTACAGTTTACATGGAGATTAATTTTTGAAATGTATATCATGAGCAACTGGTCATTGGTAAATAATGTTTTTATTATGCTGTATGACAATAGTGATTATTTTCATATAGTGTTTACTATATGAAAAGACACTGCTCATTGTAAGTTGTCACCATTTTTATTTAAATTTTATATGTATATTTGTCTGTATGTACATTAGTGTACCATGTGTATGCAATACTTGTGTATATCCTGAAACTGAGATTGCAGGTGGTTGTGAGCTACAGTGTGGGTGCTGGGAACCAAACCCAAGTCCTCTGCAAGAGCAGCAAGTGGTCTTCACCACTGAGCCATCTCTCTAGACTCACCATTTCCATCTAGATTGTGAGGAAGCTGAGATATTTGGGGTCAATGAACTAGCTGCAGTTCGTATAGCTAGTAAGTGAGAAACTCAGTACTTGGACCCAGACATTTAAGAACCCATATCCTTAGCCTGCATGTTCCTTCATTTTGCCATATATTACATGTCTTCTCTGAAACACGATAATTACCATGCCTTCTTAAAGAAGGTCATTATCATGAATGTCAGAGTACTGCTGATATTTGAATATTGACTATTAAGGTATATATCCATTAAAAGACAAGACAGAGCTGGGAAGAGCTGGGTCAGTTTGTAAGGTGCTTGTCATGGAAGCACGAGGGCTTGAAGTTGCATCTACATCACCCATGTTAAGAGTAGGAAGAGTGATAGTCTTTTTATAATCCTGGTGAGTTTCAGGTTCAGTGAGAGACTATGTCTCAAAAAAAAAAAAAAAAGGTGAAAAAGCAACTGAAGAGGACAGCCATCATGGACTTCTGGGCTACACATGCACATGCAACTCTCCTAACACAGCCTTGGTCAAACTTTTCTCTTAAATAGACCTCAAATGGTCACAGATTGACTCCAAATGATACTGAGATTTGTTTAGTCAAACAAGTAAGCCATATTTGACTATAAAACTTCCATCAATCTGTCCTTCCATCAATCTATCTAGAGTTTTTATCTGCTCATACAATGTATTTAGGTGCTGCAGATTCCAATTGTGTGCTGAGAGAGTAAGACAACACATCTCCCAGAATCACTGGTTGTGAATACCTTGGGGGAAGCTACTATATGTATTTTGCATATTTATAGTTCCCATTTGTTACCTGGGCTTTTAATTCAGTTGCTGGATTTAGCATTCGTTGACCTTAAGTTTACTTTTATGGAGACTCATCTAGGTAATTCAGTCCAAGAAAATACCAGTTGAAAATAAACTGAGATACTTATAGAGAAAATAAGACAGAAAACTAGTTTGGTGAGATCAGGACCCTGTTAATAGGAGCTTCTCATGGAAAGACTAGTTAGAATGGATGATATGGCCCAACATAAAAGTTCCTTGTCATAGCATGTAAGTCAAGTTGTGTAGCATAACACATGAACTCTACATATTTTAGAATTCATTTGATTAAAAAAAAAGTTCTAGATGAGATGCCATAATTATCTAAGACTTGGATACACATTTATTAGTTTTATGGAAATTGTAAACTAAACCTGGCCCCTACCCAGTTTCTTCCTTTTAACAATCTTTTTTCCTTTCTTCCTCTGTTTATTTAGCTGTGTGCTGCAAATGTATTTATATGATTGTTTCATTTAAGTCCTATATAACTTTAATTTTTCAAAGTCTTATTTTTAATGGTGGATCTTAAACACTTTAACCTCCCATTTAGCCCACTACTCACCAGACGTAGTGGGAAAGAAATGATATGAGGGAAGTGGACCTCTTTAGAAAGGTTCTTTGTAGCAACTCCCATCTGTGTTGCCTGGAAATTGGCAGCTCAGTTTATGGGTTAGTAGCAGCAGCTTGATCTACTTACAGATACTTCACAGATACAGCAGCCGTCTAGTTCCATAGAGTTGGGATAGTAAACCTGAATTAGCAGCAGTGGCACTACCTAGCAGACAGCCTCGGCTCCAGTCAGCAGACAAGAACAGGGAGGAGTGTCAGAAGTTGTAGGCTGTGCCTCTCTCAGTAAGCGAAGCTCAATGAAGACCAGCAAGTGTTGCACAGCTAGCTCTATAAGCAAGCTTAGCTCAGCCTCTGTCACTGTCCTTAGAGTCCTATTTATACCCTCCAAACATCACAAGTCCTACACGGGTCTTGTCTCAACATGTGTCTTGCCTCAGCATATGAGTGTGTCTTAGCTGACATCACTCTGCAGGTCAGCCTAAATCTGTGGAAATGGCAAGAAACGGCAGCACATCACCAGAAGTTTTGGGGTGCATTTCTCTCTATGGACTCCTTACAAAAACAGATTAACTTTGCAATGTAAGGCAGACCCATACATGCTTGTCTTTAGCGCAGAATCCTTCATCACGTGCTTGCTTTAGCAGAACACCCTTTCACCCATGTCTGCTTCAGCAAAATGTTCCTTCATGAGTCTGCCTTAGTTTTTCACCTGTGTCTACTTCAGGAATACAGTCCTTCATGTGTTTGCCCCAGCAAAACACCGTTCAACACAACTGACTTTTCAAAGAAGTTTCCTTAAGTTTCCACTTGAGTCCTACTTGGATATTTGGTCAAAGCCATAATGTTAACAACAACCTGTGCATGACAGGAACTGGTATAGCCCTAACTACAGCGGGTCAGCGAAACCTAGAGTATGTGTAGAAAGTGAAGTGATCAAGCTTTGCCTCAGATTTGCTCTTATTTGTCTGATCATAGCTTTGCAGAATGGCTAAAAGTAAGTAAAAGACAAGGGGAAGAGTTCCCAGGTACTCTCACCTCATGTAGAGGGCATAGAATTTAAAACCTGCTCATGTACTCTGAGAAGGACCAAAGCAAGATGAGAGCCTAAAGAAAATGGGACATTTCATACTTGAGTTATTACCTGACATTTTCTTAATTAATGAGAATGATAGCCATTTTTGTGATTTAAATGTACCAGTAAGGTGTCTGAGTAGTTTTTCACATAAGATCTTAGGGATTTCAAAAGATAAAGGAGAAAAATTCACTAATTTGAGATTATCAATCAAATGTTTTTCTTTTTCTTTTTTTTTTTTTAGATTTGATTTTTTTCTTTTTCCAATTTTTATTAGGTATTTTCTTCATTTACATTTCAAATGCTATCCCGAAAGTTCCCTGTACCCCTCCCCGGCTCCCCTACCCAACTACTCCCACTTCTTGGCCCTGGTGTTCCCCTGTACTGGGGCATATAAAGTTTGCAAGACCAAGGGTCCTTTCTTCCCAATGATGGCCGACTAGGCCATCTTCTGCTACATATGAAATGTTTTTGTTATAGCTAAATATCCTTTCCATGTTTAATTTTAATATTTTCCTTATCCTTCATACTTATTTTTCTTTGTGTATATATGTGTGTGTGTGTTTGTGTTTGTGTGTGTGTGTGTGTGTGTGTGTGTGTGTGTGTGTGTGTGTTTGTCTCTGGTTATGTATGTGTATATGTGAACAATCCTGTGTATTTTCCTCATGAATGCTATCCACCCTGTTTGGTATAGGATTTCTTACCGTGGCGCTCACCAGTTAGGCAAGGCTGCCTGGCCAGTATACACCAGGGATCTTTTTAGAACTTTTCAGTACTGGGATATCAAACAAATGCTATATTTGTGGTTCCTGAGTTTACAATCAAACTCAGATCCTCAAGCTTGTGAGGTTAGCACTTTACTGACAACCTTCTCCCCAGTTCAGGTTAGCTTTCAACTCACAGTGATTTCCTGACTCAGCCTTCTGAGGGTTAGGATACTGGAAAGAATGGGGTACCACACCGGTTTGGGGGTTATGTTTCTAAAAGTAATTGGAGGGGGGGGCTTACATATTACAACGTGTTGCCCTTTGTTCTTAATATTCTTTATTCTTTCCTTTCACATAGCTACAGTTTTTACATGGTAATTTAATGTCCATCTCACAGGTCTTGTGTGCATGGTGTCTGTCCATGTAGACACATACATCAGGCCTTTTTCTGACAAGCCTGGACAGGGTCCAAAGAGGATATCAGAAGAGTAGGAGAAGGTGCTGGCTCAGCATTTAAAAGCACTTGGTTTTTCAGAGGATCTGGGTTTAATCCCCAGCATCCACAAGGGGGGTATTCATTGATCCATAACTTAAAATAATCCATAAGTCCATAATTCCAGGGGATCTGACCTCCTCCAGTCACTGAATACATACATGATGCACACATAATATAGGAAAACACATATATAATAAAGTGAATACATCTTTAAAAACATTTTTAAAAGAATGGAAAAATGGCAGGTTTTAGCTATAAACAAACATGGCAGAAGAACAGAAATCTCCTTGCAGTGCTTCAGTAAAATGATCAGTTTTGCAGTCATGGTAGCGACTTTGGCTTATTTGGAATTTGATGTGAAAACAGAGTTTTCTTTCCTGGCCCACTGTAGTAGTCATTTCAGCCTATTGTCTTTCTTCCCTATTCCATACCACCTTTTGTAGTATCATAGGAGCAAATAAGAGCTGGGACTAAGGAGAAATAATGCTTAGATTTTACTAGGGCTGACATACATCATGAACAAAAATTTTGTGTTCATAAGCATTCTGGATTTAGGATAAAATCCACTAGAAGCAAACATACTAGTCTTGTTTTCCATTTCATGTAAGTCAAAGTAATATAAACCTAATCTGATTGTCTTCATAAAAACAGCATTGCATTAAGGATTATTTCTAGCCTAATTCCTGACTTTTTAAATAGAAACAGCCTTAGCTACCATTTTTAATCAACTGTTTAATCAGCTGGATATGATTAATCTGAACAACTCTTGGGATTAAAACTGTTTAAAATCTATGTAAATCAATTAGCAATAACAGTCATGTGAGAATTTGTCTAAAATGTCACTAGACAATGCTGCTATTGTCATAACCACTGCCTTGTTTTTCTGAAATTAATCAAAAGGGGTTTCTTTTCATTTTAATTAGTGTACATGTGATTATATGAGCATCTGTGCCCTGTGACCACAGAGACTAGAGGTGTTGAGTTCCCTGGAAGTTGAGAGTTTCCAGTGCTGAGCCCTGAACTCAGGTCCTTTAAGAGCAGTATGTTCTCTTAATGTTAGAACAGTCTCTCTAGCTCTTTAATCAAAAAGGGTTCTTTTTTTAAACAAGTTTTTAAGAAATTTTCTAAGACTTTGTGCTTTGCTTTGTTTGTTGTTAATTCTCTGTAAGAAAGATTTTACAGAACAAAGAGCTAGATGGTGATGGTACATACCTTTAATTGCAGCACTCTGAAGGCAGAGGCAGGTGGATCTTTGTGAGTTTGAGGTCATCCTGGTCTACAGAGTGAGTTTCAGGACAGCCAGAGCTACACAGAGAAGCCCTGGGTTAACACCCCCTGCCCCTGCCCAGCACACAAAATTTTTAGACCATCTTATTATTCTTTTGACTTGAGTTGTCCTTTGAGAGTAAAGCTAAGTATAGTGGCACATACCTGTAATCCCACCACTCAAAGTGGAATCAGAACGATTAGCAGGAATCCAGTGCCATTCTTTGCTTCCTAGTAAATCAACGCTATCCTCGGAAAAATAGGAATCAAACAAAATGAAAGTGATATCTGATAAGATCTGAAGAGTGGTTACAGGTAGGTAAAGTGATAAGAATTTTCTGTGCTAGGAGAAGCAGTGAAACAGAAGTTCTGGGGCAGGAAGAAGCCTAGGACTTGCCTGAAATGGAAAGAAGGCTAATGGGTTATAACAAAGAAATAAAAAAGGTGAGGTAGATAGGTATGGGGTAAGATATGAGATTAGACAGGAGAGAACTAACTAGACTATGTGTCACACCTTGCAAAATAGTTTAAATGTTTTCAGATAGGCATGAAACCATTTCTAAAGTAGGACTAAAAGGACTAGGTTTCATTATGTGACTATTGTCTGTTATTGGCTGGGTCAGCTTTTACTGTTAACATTTACCTAACGTTTTTTGGCAAGCATTCAGTTAATGTTCATTCTCTCCCACAGCCTCATATAGCTGTCTCCTGAGAGGCTCTGCTAGAGCCTGGCAAATACAGAGGTGGTTGTTCTCAGCCAAGCATTGGACTGAGCACAGGGTCCCCAATGAAGGAGTTGGAGAAGGGACTGAAGGAGCTGACGGGGTTTGCAATCCCATAGGAAGAACAACAATATGAACCAACCAGTACCCCCCAGAGCTCCCAGGGACTAAACCACCAACCAAAGAGTACACATGGAGGGACCCATGGCTCCAGCTGCATATGTAGCAGAGGGTGGCCTTGTGGGACATCAGTGGGAGGAGAGGCCCTAGGTCCTGTGAAGGCTCTATGCTGCCTCAGTGTAGGGGAATGCCAGGAACAGGAATCGGAGTAGGTGGGTTTGGGAGCAGGAGAAGGGGGGAGGGGATAGGGGATTTTCAGAGGGGAAACTAGGAAAGGGGAATGTAAATAAAATGTAAATAAAATATCTAATAAAAAAAGAAAAACACTATCTGTAAATTTATCTCGTTAGCTGGGGAATGTGTGTCTGTGTTGGAATTCATACAATACAAAATTAACTATTTTTGTTACATTTGTGCATGTAAACAGCAGTGCATATGGAGGTCATATGACAGTTTTCAGGAGTTTGTTTTCTCCTACCATGTAGGTTCAGAGAATTAAACTTAAGATTGTTATCAGCTCAAAATTAACTCTTTCAAGACAAACTGTATATTTATTTAGTAGTATGAGGTTAGGACATATATCTTTTGTTGCTTTTTTCGCCATGTTTCCTGACATTTTTCCTATCTAAAGAAAATAACATAAATTAAATCTTCCCTCACCTTTATGTCTTGGGACTACAAGTAAAATATTATCTTAGCTATCTTGTTTGACCGTAGCTTCTGAGATCCAAATTCCAGAAGTGATCCTGTTATATCAAAGAGGAAGGAATGCTGCAGAGCAAAGCAAAGCAGAATGGAAACCTGATGCAGGGCACAAAGAGAAAATCAGGAAGGCATGACAGTCCAAAGGAGCCCCTCACCCTAGTCAGCACACTGGGTCTCAGAGTTCTTACAGCAGAGTCTCAATGAGGGAACAATCTACTCTTAAAGGTAGGCTGCATTCACAGCAGTCCATAGCCAGCAGAAAATGGCCTCAAAGGCATCTTTGGAGGTTCTTTTGTCTCATAATGTCATATCAGAGCTCTCATTTTACTTTTAACCTTACTGGCCCAATGTGTACATAGTACAGCTTCTGGTTTTTTTTTTTTTTATGAGATTCTTCTTTGTGTCTCTCCATCCATATGTGCTTCTTATGCTTTTACTTTGGCTGTTTTCCTTCTGTTTTTTGTTTGTTTGTTTTATCCTATTCTGATGTTTTTGTTTGTCTTACTATATCATATTTTATTTTATTATAATCTCTTAGATACCTGTTTGTTGTCTAAGGAGACAGGAAGGGGTCTAAATGGGAGGGAAGATAGAGAAGAACCTGGGGTGGGGAAGTGGTCAGGGAAGGAAAAGCTATAATTAGAATATGTTGTAAGGAAAAAAATCTGTTTTCTAGCCTCTGGTCTATAAGTATAGCAGAGTATCAGTAGGAATCATTTCACTGACTTTTTAAAAAAATTGTATTGTATTTTATTTGTCAATTGTGTTTGGTTCTGTCATAGGTCTCTGGGCTGTCCAGCTTCTGGTTCCTGCAGTGTCAAGTATAGGCTTCCTCTTGTGATGTGGCATAGCAAGTTACAATAAGACTAGGCATATATCCTTATGTCTAGGCTGGACAAGGCAACCCAGTTGGGGGAACAGGATTCCAAAAGCAGACAAAAGGGTCAGAGACAGTGCTCGAACTGTTTGAAGTCACACAAGAACATCAAGTTTCATAACCATAACATATATGTAGAGGACCTAGATCAGGCCCCTACAGGCTTTCTGATTGTCACCCCTGTCTCTGGGAGCCCCTATGTGCCCTGCTTAATTGATTCTGTGGGCTGTGTTTTCACTGTGTCCTCTACCCCTCTGGGTCCTATAATCCTTTCTCTTCCTCCTCCCCTTCCTCCTCTTCCTCCTCCTCCTCCACCACCACCAGCACCACAGGATTCCCTGAGCTTTGCCTAATGTTTAGGTGAGTCTCTGTATCTGTTCCCATCAGTTGCTGGATGACACCTTCCTGATGATGATTGATTACACTAGGGTCTGGTCTATGAGTATATTAGTATATCATTAGGAATCATTTCATCCTCTAATTAAAAAAAATCTTCCAAGTAGGTTGTCTCTAGATACAATATTTTTAAATATTTTATAATAATCCTGTGTATAATTAAAATTCAGACTTTGAAATGGCTTACTATATTTTACAATTGCCCTATGTCAATTAGCATGTTTTTTATTAGATCTTTTCTTAATTTACATTTCAATTGCTATCCCGAAAGTCCCCTCCCCCCTCCCTGCTCCCCTGCCCACCCACTCCCACTTCTTGGCCCTGGCATTCCCTGTATTGGGGCATATAAAGATTTCACTACCAAGGGGCCTCTCCTCCCAGTGATGGCTGACTAGGCCATCTTCTGCTATACATGGAGCTAGAGACACGAGTTCTGGGGGTTCTGGTTAGTTCATATTGTTGTTCCTCTTCTAGGGTTGCAGACCCCCTTCAGCTCCTGGGGTTCTATCTCTAGCTTCTCCAATGTGGGCCCCGTGCTCCCTCTTATAGATGACTGTGAGCATCCACTTCTGTGGGAGTCAGCTATATCAGGTTGCCTTCAGTAAACATTTGCTGTCCTATGCAATAGTAACCCACCGGGGATCCATCCCATAATCAGTCAATTAGCATGTTTTTACTTACAATTGTTTACACTTTTTTGGGTGTGAGGACATGGATGTTGTTCTATAAGTGGGCTAAACCATTGCTCTACAGTAAAAGGCAGATTTGAGGGGGCATTCTTTTCTATTTCACATGTACTGGTTAACATTAAGTAAAATTTGACTGTAGTGATTTAACTTGATGTCTATAAAGCCTGTACTGGCTGGTTTTATGTGTCAACTTGACACAGGCTGGTGTTATCACAGAGAAAGGAGCTTCAGTTGGGGAAGTGCCTCCATGAGATCCAGCTGTGGGCTATTTTCTCAATTAGTAATCAAGGGGGAAAGGCCCCTTGTGGGTGGGACCATCTCTGGGCTGGTAGTCTTGGGTTCTATAAGAGAGCAGGCTGAGCAAGCCAGGGGAAGCAAGCCAGTAAGGAACATCCCTCCATGGCCTCTGCATCAGCTCCTGCTTCCTGACCTGCTTGAACAGCTGTATGGAAGTGTACGCTGAATAAACCCTTTCCTCCCCAAGTGCTTCTTGGTCATGATGTTTGTGCAGGAATAGAAACCCTGACTAAGACAAAGCCTAAACAATCCAATGAATCTTTTAGTGTACAAGATGAATATCTTGAAGGAGCTTAATGTAGTCACTTTGTGCTTACACATTTTGAGAAGACATTAGCATATGAGTCTTTTCTGGTCTGTGCCTTTTAAAATGTTTCATATAGTTCTCTCTTTTTGCTTAGAAGCCTACAAATAATTTTTTATTCCAAAACATTTCATGTGTTTTTGTAATTTTTTTTTCAAACACTTACTCTCTTTCTTGCCCTTGAATTACTCATTTTATTTTAGAAGTCTTGACTGAATTCAGGTAACCAACTTATACAACAGCTGAAGCTGCAGCGCAAGTTCTCAATGTTAGTTAGCTATGTGTGCGAATGTTATCATCCTCTTAGATAAGCTCTTCTCCTCAAGCTCTGGGGAACTTATATACAAAAGCTCCAGTGCCAGGGTTTTCCGAAAGCATACACAGACCAGTTGGGAACAGAAGGGAATTAGGACCAAGATCTTCTGTTGCCTTGTCTCTCATAATTCAACTTTAGAAGCAAAAACTTCTACTTTTATGGCCAAATATTTTACTTATCTACTTTTGATATGTAAAGATAGAAATATCACAATTTTACCATTTATCTCACCTCTTATTTTTGGAAGCTTTGCCAGAATGGCTAATTGTGAATCACAGTGTGTGGTTTTCCTGCCAATAGAGTCCAGTATAACTGTAATCTAAATGTTTGGTGTAGTAAAAACTGAAATGGTACCAAATCATATATTAGTGTGATCACACTGGGGTCTTCTTTAGGGAGAAAGTCATATAGTCAAATAAGCATGGGAAAAGCTAATTTATATAGTTAAAATGGTTCTTTTTTAAACTTTTAAAACTTATACTATATAAGTATGCATTATGGAGCCAGAAGGAGTAGTTATGGATTGGGTTTTCTACTTTTATAAGGAACATTTTTGTTAAATTGTTCTATGTAATGCACTTTTGGGAGAAATTGAATAGTACATTCTCGTATTCTTTTTTATTTAATTTTGTTTGTAATTCATTTTTTGCACTCCCCTCCCACCCTCCAACTGTTCCACATCCCACACCTCCTCCCCCACACCTCTTCTCCACATGGATGTCCCCACCCCCCACCTCACCTGACCTCTAAACTCCCTGGGGCCTCCAGTTTCTTGAGGGTTAGGTGCATCATCTCTGAATGAACACACACCTGGAAGTCCTCTACTGTATGTGTGTTGGGGGCCTCAAATCAGGTGGTGTATGCTGCCTGGTTGGTGGTCCAGAGTTTGAGAGATCTCTGGGGTCCAGATTAATTGAGACTGCTGATCCTCCTACAGTATCACCCTTCTCTTCAGCCTCCCCTAATTCAACAACAGGCATAAGCTTCTTCTGTCCATTGGTTGGGTGAAAATATCTGCATCTGACTCTTTCAGCTGCTTGTTGGGTCTTTCCAAGGGCAGACATGCTAGGTCCCTTTTTGTGAGCACTCCATAGCCTCAGTAATAGTGTCAAGCCCTGGGACCTCCCCTTGAGCTGGATCCCACTTTGGGCCTGTCCCTGGACCTTCTTTTCCTCAGGCTTCTCTCCATTTTCATCCCTGTAATTCTTTCAGACAGAAATAATTATGGGTCAGAGGTATGACTGTGGGATGGCAATCCCATTCCTCATTTGATGTCCTGTCTTCCTGCTGGAGGTGGTCTCTATAAGTTCCCTCTCCCTACTGTTTGGTATTTCATCAAAGATCCCTCCCTGGGACTCCTGGGGGTCTCTCACCTCCCAGGTCTCTGGTGCACTCTGGGGAGGGGTCCCCCCAACCTCCTATTTCCTGAAGTTGCCTCTTTACATTCTTTCTGCTGGCCCTCATGGCTTCAGTCCTTTTCCTTCACCCAATACCAGATCAGGTTCCCCCTCCCCTTCCACTTTCCCTCCCAAGGCCCACCCCTCCCTCCCTCCCTCCTTCCCTCCCTCCCCACTTGTGATTGCTTTCTTCTCTCTCCCAAGTGGGACTGAGGCATCCTCACATGGGCACTTCAGCTTATTGAGCCTTTTGAATTATGTGGATTGTATTTGGGGGGGGGGGGAGTGTCTTAGTCAGGGTTTCTATTCCTGCACAAACATCATGACCAAGAAGCAAGTTGGGGAGGAAAGGGTTTATTCAGCTTACACTTCCATACAGTTGTTCATCACCAAGGAAGTCAGGATTGGAACTCAAGCAGGTTAGGAAGCAGGAGCTGATGCAGAAGCCATGGAGGGATGTTCTTTACTGGCTTGCTTCCCCTGGCTTGCTCAGCCTGCTCTCTTAATAGAACTTAATAGACTGTCAGCCCAGAAATGATCCCACCCACAAGGGGTCTTTCCCCCTTGGTCACTAATTGAGAAAATACCCCACAGCTGGATCTCATGGAGGCACTTCCCCAACTGAAGCTCCTGTCTCTGTGATAACCCAGTTGTGTCAAGTTGACACAAAACTAGCCAGTACAGGGGGGATGACTAATATTTAATTATTAGTGAGTACATACCATGCATGTCCTTTTGGATCTGAGTTATCTCACTCAGGATGATATTTTCTAGTTCCATCCATTTTCCTGCGAAACTCAGGATATTCTCATTCTTAATAGCTGTGTAGTATTGCATTGTGTAAATGAACCACATTTTCTCTATCAGTTCTTCTGTCATGGGACATCTAGGTTGTTTCCAGCTTCTGACTATCACAAATACAGCCACTATGAACATAGTGGAACACATGCCCCAGTGGCATGATGGGCCATCTTTTGGGTATATGCCCAAGAGTGGTATAGCTGGGACTTCAGGTAGATCTATTTCCAGTTTTCTAAGAAACCTCCAGATTGATTTCTAGAGTGGTTGTGCCAGCTTGCAATCCCACCAGCAATGGAGGAGTGTTCCTCTTTCTCCACATCCTCTTCAACATGTGTTGTCACATGAGGTTTTGATCTTAGCCATTCTGACTGATATAAGGTGGAATCTCAGGGTTGTTTTGATTTGCATTTCTCTGATCAATAAGGACTTTGAACATTTCTTTAGGTGCTTCTCAGCCATTCGAGATTCCTCAGTTGTGAATTCTTGGTTTAGTTCTATACCCCATTTTTTGATTGGGTTGTTTCGTTTTTTGGTGATTAACTTCTTGAGTTATTTATATATTTTGGATATTAGCCCTCTATCAGATGTGGGATTAGTGAAGATTTTTTTTCCTCAATCTATAGGTTGCCAATTTGCATTATTGGCTATGTCCTTTGCTTTACAGAAGCTTTCCAGTTTCATGAGGTCCCGTTTATCAATTTTTGATCTTAGAGCATGATCCATTTGAGCTCTGTTTAGGAAATTTCCCCCTGTGCCAGTGTGTTCTTAGTAGTTTACATTTACTGTGGGTTCCTAATTGGCAGTCCTCAAAGACATTGAGATTTAACAAAGCAAGCAGGTATTTTAAAATTTACAAATTATTTATTTATTTTTTTGTCTTAGGATACTAAGAGTTCTCTCTTTTACTTCAAAATGCTTACTGATTTTTGTAAAATCTTCTAAACATCTTTTAGGAATAATTTAGTCTTGGGGTTGGAGAGATGGCACCATAGTTAAGAACACAGGCTACTCTTCCAGAGGACTTAGGCAGCTCACAATCATTTGTAACTCCAGTTCAAGGGGATCTGACAACCTCTTCTGGCTTCTACTTCAGGGCACATAGATGTTACATGAATGCATATGTAGGCAGAATACCAATACACATAAAAGTAATTTCTTTTAATTTTATGGAAAACATTAGTCTCTTGGAGGAGAGTGATGACCCAGGCTTAATTAAGAATATGTTCCACTCTAGCAGAGGATCAGGTTTGATTCCTGTCACCTACATGATGGCTCACAATTGTCTGTACTTCTTGTTACAGGTGGTTCTTTGTCCTCTTCTGGCCTCTGTAACCACCAGGCACATGTGTGATGCATATGCATACCTGCAGGCAAATACTCAAAACATAACAAAAAAATAAATATTTTTTCTTTAAAGAAAGAATAATTAGACTAGAATGCATCCCTTTGATCCCATCAGCACTTGGAGGACAGAGGCTGGTAGAGCTCTGTTAAGGTCTAGGACAGGTCTACATAGTTCAGACCATCCAGGACTGCATAATAAGCCTTTGTCTCACAAAGAAGCAGGTGAGCTAGATGACTATTTTGTCTCAGTAGTGCACAGGAAGTTTAAAAACAAAGCTTTGGAGAAGGGAAGGGAGTATATAAACGTTGACATTAATTCTGGAACAATACACAAGTAACTGTACACGATCTACCATAAAGGGAAAGAATAATTACTAATTTTGTTGCCAAGATTTCAGACAGTTGTAAAACAATGTTATGTTTTCAAAGCAGCCTCCATAGGCTCCGTGATTGGCCCTCACTTACCGTCTAACAGGAGGCACTGCAAATTTCAACCTGTGCTGGCCTAGCTTTTCAAGTTTTATATTACTGTAGTTTTTTAACATCTGCAAAAATTCATCCTTTGTTCACATGAATAATTTAAAGTTATAAAATGTTATCCCTGGCTATTGAGTTAATCCTACTATAGTAGTCTTTAGTTACTGTGACCTCTTTTAGCGATAATGAAATTGAGTCAAGTAACAAAACAATGTTTTTCTCAGGTTTCATCCTTAAAAAACACAGATGTAAATGTTTCCCAAGAACACGAGGTTTTTTGCTTTTGTTTATTCTATATTTTGTCCTGAAATCCTTACTTCCAGGAAACATTCTTTTATTTTTCAAGAACAGACTTTTCCTTTATTAAGAACTGAGCAATGAAGTTAGCAATATAACTAGCTAACGCTTGTGAGTTAGAACCCAGAGCCACCTCTCAGTAAGCCATGTGCCACAATGAAAGATGAAAATCTGTTCTTTTCCTTTCCTTATAAAAACTGTGTTTGCAGTAGTGAGGAATGAAGCCAAGCCTTGTTTTTACTTGTTAGGAAAGTACTCTGCCACTGAGCTACTTCCTCAGTCAGGATCATTACACCTAACTTTTGGGGACTGTTCAAACTAAGTTGACAACAGCAATGGAAACTGTAACTAAAACAGAAATGAAAAGAAAAACAAACCCTGTTCATGCCATCATGTACCTCTTCCTTCTCTGTTGTACTTTAGCCAGAACTTTTCTTTCCTTATACTGTAATATTTTTTTCTTTTCTGATCTAAAAAGTAGTTCTTGAATGAAATTTTATCTCTCCTAGTAATAATATTGATTGAAGGTGCTTCCTATACCCGGTGGGGATTTTTGCTGGATATTGTTGTTTGCTGCTGACATAGAAAGTTTTTATACCTATGAGAATCTCTAAATAATGAGAATTTTCTACTCGTAAATAAACTTTCCACAGAAACCATTTTCTTATGTCTTACATTTGTTTTGTACAGATCTTTAAAGCCTGGAAATTTAAAATTGTAGTAGTTTTCTTAAGGAGAAACCCAGTGATTCATAACAAATACCTAGATTATATCTCTTAAACTATTCAAAGATTTAAAACTAAAATTTCAGTTAAACTAGGCAGGAGGCTTCTGAGTTTTAGGCCAGCCAGTGCTACATAGTGAGACCCACTTTGAAAATATCAAATAGATCTAATTAACATTTGTGAATTGTCCTAAGAAATATAATTGTCATCATTGGTTTTTTTTTTTGTTTTTATTTACGATTTATTTATTGCTATATGTAAGTACGCTATAGCTGTCTTCAGACACACCAAAAGAGGGCATCAGATCTCATGTGGTTGCTGGGATTTGAACTCAGGACCTCTGGAAGAGCAGTTAGTGCTCTTAACCACTGAGCCATCTCTACAGCCCTGTCATCATTGTTTATTGTAGATAGAGATTAGGGGAAGGAAGAAAGAAATTTTTTAAGATGAGGAAAGAATACAATACTGTGCCAGCATATTTGGGGGAGTGCGGAAGATGTTCAAGTTGATATTGCCAAGGAAAATTAGGATTCTTAGAGAAAAGTAATAAGACAGACATGAAGTGCCATAATAACAGAGGCCAGTCCACTAGAGTGCTGCTTCCAAAATAACTCATTTAGGTCCTCTAATGCTTCCTTTGCCACCTCCCACAGAAGTACATAAACTCCTCAAACGAAAGTTGGCTTTCATCCTAAATTCCAGGAAACTTTGCAAGGATCACAACTTCTTAATGATTTGCAGTCTTCTCTCTGCAACTTAGCTGTTAGAAAATTTTGAGTCAGTATGCAGATGGCCTCATCTTTTTCTAACGCCTCTGAGGTTTGTAATCTGTATTTTATTCTGTTTGCCTGTTACCCAGCTTTGCTCTGTCCAGGAACCTTCTTCTTGCTTTCCTTTAGTTGGTGTATTTATTCATTTTCTGAGGATATTCATCAGTACTTAGCTGGATTGCCAGCTTCTCTTTCTTTGATTTTAGAGCTTAATTACCATTCTATTTAGAGTTTTAAGGTTTGTTACACGTTTAGAATAAAAGGTGGTATACAGATATGGGTAGCAAGAACAAAAAAAAAATTTTGTCACCTTATAAAGATGTGTTCATCTCTAGTTATGTATGTATTTTGTAAGGCTATATCCAAGTTATGAAAGATACTACTAATAAAGTTAAGTTACTGTGTACAATTAGGAACTTTGAGAGACTCAGGTTATAGTCTTTAAATAAAGCAACCTCTGAATTATTTTTAAAATTTCTGTTAAAATTGTGAATTACAAAATGCTTACAGCATTTTGATCCATCAACTATATTAAGTAATCTTTTAGGAAAGCTGAATTTTAGTTATATTTCTGTAGCTCTGAGTTATTTAGGACGAGGGCATGGTGTGGGAATGCATAGGCTTTGTTGTTTCTGGTAAAATTAAACTGTTGAGTAAGTGAGATTGATATAATGAAAGTCCAATTGAAAGCTCTCAACACAGTGCTGCTCTTACCTGGGTCTCCTGTCTGTTCTTCTTACGGATTGTGCCTGCACATTGGGTAGCTTTGTGTAGAGCTTAATATTATTTCTGATTGCAGTTTTTATTCAGTTACATATACTACTACTAGGTAATTCCTTTTGGTGTCTACAGAAGACTTTCATCCACGTAACTGTGGTTTGATCAAATGTTTACAAATTTCAGTAAATAGGACTGTAATTAAGATCTAAAAGCAAAGCCAAACAAAACATCCTATATGTTTACTAACTCGGGTAAAGGAGGAAGAAACAGCTTGATTACTTAAGAAGTTGCAGTAAAAGCAAAATGTGAACCATATATTCTTAAGATTCATTTTCTGCCCGGGCACTGGGGCTGCATCTCTTTAATCCCAGCACTCGGGAGGCAGAGGCACGCGGATTTTTGAGTTCAAGGCCAGCCTGATCTACAGGTGAGTTCCAGGACAGCCAGGACTACACAGAGAAACCCTGTCTCAACCCTCCCCCCACAAAAAATTATTTCACATTATGACTGTAAATTAAAATTAGGATTATTTGCCTCGGTTTGTTACAACAGAATGAGCTTGGAAACCTCAGATAATTGAACAGATTGTAGTAATTTTAACCCAGAAGCTCAATACACTGCAGTCATTTTGTGGTACTGCACTATCCCCTTCCTTGCACTGCTTCCCACAAATCCTGGGATAGTTATCTGACTTTGAGGGGCCTTTTAAATAGGCGTCTGAACTTTTGATCAAATGTCATTTTTTTTTTTAGCATTGAGATATTGTTTTTTCCATTTCTAGCCTGATTGGACAGTTACAATATACTAATATTTCAAGGAAGAAAATAGCTTTGGTTGGGGTATGAATAGTTTAAAACCATTCGTATATCTTCAGTTTATTTTAATTTAATGTATACATTTATTTTATGTGTATGTGTGTTTTGGCTATCTGTATGTCTGTGTGTCAAGTGCATGCCTGGTGCCAGAGGAAGTCAAAAGAGTATATCAGATTTCCTGGCAGGAGTTAGAGACAATTGTGTGCTGCCCAATGGCTTCTGGAAGAATACCCAGTGCTCTCTTAACTGTTGAGACATCTTTCCAGCTCCTTTCAAGTTTTAATTGGTATTTTTCTTAGCTTTTATTTAAGAACTCAAAGAGAGGAGTCTGACCATTCAAAACAATTATGTAATTATCAAGATTATCTGCTAAGATCATTTGCTAATAAGGCAGATAGCTTTACATTATATCAGTGCCTATGAGTTTCATTATTAATGATCTGAATGGAAGACAAGAGACATACAAAATTGAAGCATCAAACAAAATTTTTATTTTGTATACAGTTTGAAGTGGTTTGATAAGACATTATTTAATAATGAATTTATTTTGGATTTTACCATGTAAAAGGAAATTATTCAAAGTATTGTAACCTGAAGAAAAATGCAGGCAAGATTAGGAGTACTATATTGAAAATTTATAGGGTGACAGTTGACAATAAGCATAATTTTAATACAGTAAGTTAGCAGTAATTTTCAGGCTCACTTATCATTGTCGACCCAGATAAGAAAATTTCATTTTAACTATATATATTTCATTTATACTCAGACTTTTTTATAGGCTTGGTTTTAGGTATGATTAGATAGTTAACAGTATGATTCTTTAGACATTTTCCAAATAGTCTTACTGTAACTTCACCTGTCTCCTTTTTTCTCCTGTATATATCTTCCCCTTTCTCCACATTTTTCCCACATTCTTCTCATTTCCACAGTCAGATCACTTGTACTTGTATTCCCCTACACCAGCAGTGCTCCCTCATTACTTTTGTGGTTTCTACAGTTAATCCAAGATATGTACTCAGTTTGGTAATTTGGAGCTAAGATCCTCCTATAAGAGGGGAAAAGTGGCAATTTTATTTATGGGTCTGGGTTACCTCACCTAAATATGGTGTTTTTTTCTAGTTCCATTTACCTGCAAAATTAATGATTTTATTTTATTTTAATTTTTACAGCCAAATAGTATTCCACAGTGTAAATATACCCACATTTTGATTATCCATTCATTAGTTGAAGGACATTTAGGTTAGGTTCCTAACTATTGTGAATAAAGCAGCAATAAAAATAGCTGAGTAAGTATCTATAAAGTAGGACATAAGCCAAGGAATGGGACAGCTGGGTCATTTGGTAGATTTAGTTTTAGGATTTTACTGTTCTCCACACTGACTTCACAGTGGCTTTACTGGTGCCGAGTGTTTCCAAAAATATGGAACATTTTACGAATTTGGATGTCATCCTTGTGTAGGGTCCATGCTAATTTTCTCTGTAGACTTCCAATTTTAATATATGTATTGTCAAAGTGACCACTGTTTATTTAAGTTTACCAAACCTGAAAAGGATGGCTTTGTTTCCACTCCATTGTTAGCTCATGTAGTTACAGTTTTGTATTGAGGCTCTTACTTATCCAGTCAAAGGTCTGAATGCAAGAAACAAATTCATATGGCCCTGGGCTCTTTTTGGTTGAGAGGTTTTTAATGACTTCTTCTATTTCCTTATGGGATGTGGGCCTGTTTAGATAGTTTACTTGCTCTTGATTTAACTTTGGTATGTGGTATCTGTCTAAAAGCCATCCATTTCATCTAGAATTTTTTAGTTTTGTTGATTATAGAGTTTTATAGTAGGACCTGATGGCTTTTTGAATTTCCTTAGTTTCTGTTGTTTTATCTCCCTTTTCATTTCTGATATTATTAATTTGGATACTGCCTCTTGGCCCTTTAGTTAGTTTGGCTAGGGGCTTATCTATCTTGTTGATTCTCTCAAAGAACAAGATTTTGGTTTACATATACTAGAGCATTAGTTTGGGCCTTCTAGATTCAGTGAATCTACTTTTTTTGTTGTTGTTTTTGTTTTCCCGAGACAGGGTTTCTCTGTGTAGCCCTGGCTGTCCTGGAACTCATTCTGTAGACCAGGCTGAAAAGAGGTACAAGAAGTATTAGAAATATATTTCGAACTGACTTTAGGGCAGTAGACTGTGGGAGATCACAAGGAAACTCTTTTTTTTTCCCCAATTTTTCCACTAGACACTTTCCCAATTTACATTTCAAATGCTATTCCGAAAGTCCCCTCCCCCTCCCCCTCCCTGCTCCCCTGCCACCCACTCCCACCTCTTAGCCCTGGCATTCCCCCGTATTGAGGCATATAAAGATTGCAGTACCAAGGAGCCTCTCCTCCCAATGATGGCCGACTAGGCCATCTTCTGCTACATATGGAGCTAGAGACACGAGTTCTGGGGGTTCTGGTTAGTTCATATTGTTGTTCCTCTTCTAGGGTTGCAGACCCCTTCAGCTCCTGGGGTTCTATCTCTATAAAATCAAAGAATGATACAGTTTCTTTATAGAAAAGTGTGATCATTCCATTAATAGGATTGGACTTCTAAAGTTATAAGTAATTATTTTATGTTTAGAAGTAATTTGTATTGTGCGTTCTATTCTCTGATATGTTAGTTGACAAGATGGTCTTCAGAAGTTATATAATAAATTAAATATTCCCAGCCTATTATTTTTCTAAGTTAGAGTTTTGTGAAGATAATAGTTGAGCTGCATTTGGACTGTGGCTGAAATAATATGGCTGGCAATAAAATGCAGTGTTGTTTCTATAAGATGCCCTCCAAAATTTTATTAAATTAGTTGACAGAAGGTTGATTAATTTTACCACGTATTTTAAGAGAACCAAAGAATTACAATTAGTTGCTCAACTAATCAAATGGGATCCAGATATCTATAAACCCTTTTGTATTTGTGCAGTTTTAAGGTGTTCTGTTTTGTTTGGGGTGTTTGTTTGTTTGTTTGTATTTGAGACAAGGCTGGCCTCAAACTCCTAATAGTCCTTCTATATACTTATATACAAGTGTGAACTACCACTCAGCCTATTATAAACTTGCTTTATAGGTACCTTGGTCAGGCTTTCTATTCCTGCACAAACATCATGACCAAGAAGCAAGTTGGGGAAGAAAGGGTTTTATTCAAGTTACACTTCCATGTTGCTGTTCATTACCAAAGAAAGTCAGGACTGGAACTCAAGCAGGTCAGGAAGCAGGAGCTGATGCAGAGGCCATGGAGGGATGTTACTTACTAGCTTGCTTCCCCTGGCTTGCTCAGCTTGCTTTCTTATAGAACCCAAGACTACCAGCACAGGGATGGTACCACCCACAAGGGGCCCTCCCGCTTGATCACTAATTGAGAAAATGCCCCACAGCTGGATCTCAGGGAGACACTCTCCTTTCTCTGTGATAACTCCATCCTGTGTCAAGTTGACACATAAAACCAGCCAGTACAATAGGGGATGAGAAAATGAAGAATGTGACAATTTGAGGAATAACAAATGAGTTTAGGTGGATGATGTGTCTAGTGCTTACACTGTGATTAATAAATTATTGTTTGGGAGAATTGAATGGGCCTGCATAGGAAGTAGACAAAACTTGTGTCCAAAAAATCTGTTTAAGTATAGTTTATTATTGAATCTTCCTTCCTGAAAATAAAAGATTAGTTAAAGAAAATACACAGAAAAGTATAATTGCAATTACTTTCTTCTTTGGGGTAGCCAGCATAGTATCAGAGTAAACACTCTTACAACATCTTTCCAAGAGCCTTATTATTAAATTATCAGCATATCAGAGTGCCATATTTTGAGGTAAAGTTCTCTAGATGCTTTTAATTGCTTTCTGTAACTATTTTAGAATGTACTGTTGGCTTTAGACCAATTGGTTCAAACAACTGTTTTGCTAGGATAATTTGTTATCCTTCTAAGAGATTTGTGGATTTTAATTTCTAGACAGGGTTTTTACCATTTCCTGCTCCTCTGATTTACCAGAATTCTAAGCTTGGTAAAAACATGGAGAAACATGGTGAAAAGCTGACCTTTTCCTTCTTTCTTGGCTAGTGTGCTGGAGAAGAGAAACGAGTTGGTACACGCACAGTGTTTGTTGGCAATCATCCCATTTCTGGAACAGAAGCTTACATTGCACAAAGATTTTGTGATAATAGAATAGTCTCATCTAAGGTAAGTTTTTTTTTAATTAATTTATTTACATCCCGATCACTTCTCCCCCAATTTTCCCTCACATATTCCCTCCCCAATAACCCCTGTCCTTCTCCTCTGTGAGGATTCCTTCCCCCCAATCCCTTATATCATCCAATCCTGGAGCATCAAGTCTCTGCAGGATCAGGTGCATCCTCTCCTACTGAGGCCAGACAAGGTAGCCCTGTTGGGAAACAGATTCCATAGACAGGCTGTTGCTTTAGGGAAAGCCCCGGCTCCAGTTGTTGGGGACCCACATGGAGACTGAGCTGCATATCTGCAACATATGTGCCAGGGGTCTTGCTACAGCCTGTGTGTGTCTTTTGATTGCTTTCTTAGTCCCTGAAAGCTCCTAAGGGTCCAGGTTAATTGACTCTATTGGTCTTCCTGTGGGGTTTCCATCCCCTTCAGGGCCTGCAATCCTTCATCCTATTCTTCCAGAAGAGTCCCCAAGAGCCATGTACTGTCTAATTGTGGGTGTATGCACCTGTCTCAGTTAGCTCTTGGGTAGAGCCTCTCAGGGACAGTTATGCCAAACTCCTGTCTACAAGCATAACAATATCAATGTGTCAGGGATTGGTGCTTATCCATGGGTCTCAAGTTGGGCTGGTTGTTGGTTGGCAATTCCCTCAGACTCTGCTCCATCCTTGTTCCCCGCATTTCTTTTAGACAGGACAAAATTTTGGGTCGAAATTTTTGTGGGTGGGTTGGTGTCCTTATCCCTCCACTGGGGGTCCTGCCTGGATACAGGAGTAGTCTCTTCAGGTTCCATTTTTCCACTATTAGGCTTAGGTAACCCCTATATACTTCTGGGGGCTTCCCCCATTGCAGGTGTCTGGAACTTCCTAGGAATAGCTAGAAAGTCTTTAAAAAAAACTTATGAGACGTTCATAAAAAGTTGGATATATTCATTTATGCTTCTAAAGATGCTGATGCATACACACACACACACACACACACACACACACACGGTCATGTACAAATCATAATGAAAAACTGTGGTAATTAATACTCTGAACAGTAATTTACTTTTTAAAAAGCCTATCACTTGCCTCCCATTATGATTCCCAGTGCCTGTTGATGGTGCATATTACTTCAGGCCTTAAAATGTGCTACAAGTAATAATTATTGTGCTGGGGAGAGGTGTTTCTCAGTGGTAGAACATTTGCCAACATGGGGATTTATTAATTCTTTACTTGTATAAAGCTTTTTGAATTACCCTTGAAAGGATTAGACTGTACATGATTTACATTCTTTTGTTGGTTGCTTAGTGACTTCCATTTGCATCTCTCCTGTCCTCCATCTTTCTTCTGACTTGTGATTCTGGGTCCTTCAGGGTACATTTTGCCTGTATATTGCTTGACCTATAAAGTTTAACCACAATAGCCATGGCACTTTTTGAATAATGGTCTTAGTTTAGTATGGTCTAAACCATATGAGAGCAGGGTCCTACAAGTTAGAATACTTGTACTTAAAGTTAGAATACTTGTATTTAAAAGTTAGAATACTTGTATTTAAATCTTGATAAAGTATTTATTAGCTATATCACCTTTGTTAAATTAATGAATACAGTCTATGAAATGACTAATACTTCATAGATGGCAGCACTTCTTACAGCTCCTAGTACCCAGTAGTCATCACTCTGCTAGTATTAATTTACTGATCTTTATTGCTGGCCAACCAGGAAAGGTGCTATATAGTAGGTACCTGGTTTACCACAATCTCTTATAGCAAGGGGCATATTTTGATAATGTTCTTAACTTCCAAATGCAGTCTGGCAAAAGAGAGCTAAAATATTGGTGACATTTAATTCAGTGCACATCTGCAGTCACTTAAGCTCTAAAATTCTTCCTTTAACAATATAGCATATTCTCATATTCAAATATTCCTTTAGTTTCTTCTTTAGGCAATGGCATAATAGAGATTGTTTTCAGTTCAAATATTAATATGTAAAATGTAAGCAGAAGCACACAGCTCCCTGGATTCTAGGACAGCTGGGATTGTATTGTGAGAGACCTTGTATCTATAAAAAGAAAGAAATAAAGATTAATATGTAAAATATGAATGTGAAAACTGAGAAGCCCAATGAACAGATATATGTGTAAGCTTGTAGAACACTGTAACAGTCAGATAAAATGCTGATTTTCTTTTACTCTTACACATTGTTGCAGAACTTTTAGTCACAGTCAGGGGCTTATATAACTTGTATGTGGGGTAGTGAATGGTCCTTTCAGTATAGATTTTGACTTACTCTATGTTACCCAACTAAGCAATCAATTATAGACCTTTGGCTCAGAATCATAGACACAAGAACTAAAAGGTCCTTTGAGGTTCATCTTGTTGACTTAGAGATAGAGAAACTAAACCCAGAGAAAGCTCCCAGTTTGATAAGCAAGCACTTGAGATAATGCCAGGAACAGAACTACTGTGTAAGGCCCTATAACTTTGAAGAAAAATCACTTTTCATATTATGCTGTTTGTGTACCACCCTCAGTTTTATTCACTTCTCCATCAATATGAAAGAATTATGATTTTCTATTGTGTCTTATATGGAAAACAGTAAAGAGCTATGCTGACGGTGACTTTTCATTAAATTAGTGATGATTATTTGTTGCACTTTAGTTCTCAATCTTTATGTATTTAATGGAATGCTTTTTCAAATTTTATGTAACTTCCATTTTTGCCAGCATCGAAAACAATGCAATAACATGTTTTTGTGTTTTAAAGAGTACGTGAGAGAGCTAAAATTTTGTTTCTAAACAAAACCATGATACAGATGTGAACATTTTGTACACTTAATGGCTAAGGTACCTCTAGGCACCCTCCTCTGAATACTATACATATAGTTTTTCTAATTAATTGTTTTTTAATAAAAACTGTTGAGCTATACAAAGAAGAATTGACAATACAGTATTTTCAGAAAAAAAGGCTGACCTCAATTCATGTGTGAGTGTGTGTGTGTGTGTGTGTGTGTGTGAGTGTGTGAGTGTGTGAGTGTATGTGTGTGAGTATGTGTGTGTGTGTGTGTGTGTGTGTTGCTTCTACCTCTCAAGTGCTAATGTTATAGACATGCATCACTATACTAGGTTTAGAAAGAAATGTTAATATGATAACCTTAGTATGGTGAATAGTAATGGTCGGGCATGTTTTTGTTGATGAGGACCTCATTTCTGGGAAAAAAATGTGTTTTTGGGGCGGGTTGTTTGTTTGTTTGTTTGTATTTTTGGCTTTGTTTTGTCTTACTATATAGCTCTAGCTATCCTTAAACTCAGTATGTAGACCAGACTGACCTCAACCTCACAGAAATCTGCCTCCCAAGTGCCAGGATTAAAAGCATGCGCTACCATGCCCAGTTTAGAAGAAGTGAATAGAAAGTTAAAATTGTTTAACTTAGACCTTAATTTTCTTATCCATAAGAAAGGAGATTGTAATGAGAATGAAATTAAATGATACCTGTAAAGCATTTACCACTGTGTTTGCCATGTGTTAACCTACCAAATGTATCTGTTATTTATATTCTGTGATTATTCCAGTGCATTACTATATATTTTCTTGGACTCTTAGATTTGAATGTATGGAGAGGGTTCTTTTTAGAAGTGAGCCTTTGGATCTGCTCTGGAGATAGCAACAATTTTATAATTGAACCTTGTCATCATTGCATTACCTTTGCTTCCATATATTTGTACCATGGTCTTTTAATTGAAGAAATATAAAATTTATATCCTATGCTAGCTGTATTTGAACAGTGTAGCAAATGCTATTTTCCTTTCTCTGTTAAAATTTTCTTGCTTTTTGAGTGCTTTTTCTTTACAAATAACTTCCTGTAAAGTCAGTGCTACAGGAAATGTATGGTATAAATGCAGGATGCACTGAAGACAAACACTTTGACCTTAAATTTTATTTACTTATAAAATTAGCTACTTCAGAAACACAAACCGAGGCCTTACTAATCTAGTTTTCTACAGGGACTTTGGGTTATCACCGTAATTGTCTAGCTAGAACAGAATTGGAAATTCTCCTCCTTAATAAATTGTACACTGTTACTGTTTTTAAGTTCTTTAGTTTCTCTTAGAAATTCTGAACTCCAATATCTCTTCAAGTGAAATAAGAATGAGTGTGTTAATACATAGTTCATTTATAATGTTAAACTTATGTCTTCGATCAGAGTTTTAGGTCTAAGATTATGCTATCATTTCCTTTATGTAAAAAACGGAATTGAGGCCTGTAAAATGGCTCAGTGGGTAAAGGCACTCACCACCAAACCTGATGATCTGGTTCCTACGTGGAATAAAGTGAGTATTGACTGCCATAAGATGTCCCCTGACCTCCACATGTACATTGTGGCACACGTGTGTACTCTTTTATACACAGACAAAAAATACATACAATAAACAAATAAATGATAAAAAGCAAAGTCATTAATGGCAGAATTTATTAAAATTCAGAGAAATTCTTTAATTTTTGTCAAACTCACTAAAAAATAACCTTTAAATTTTACTAAGTTCGGATTCAGTTTTAGTGAGTGACTTTATTGGGTCTTGGAGATTGGGATTTCCAGTAGATAGAAAGAGAAGTGTGGAACATTAAAGTTCTGTAATGAAGGTAAACTGTGAAGCTCAAAATTCTACTTACTGCCTCCATAAAGGAGAATATATAGGAACTTGAATACAGTAATTTAGCCAAGTGAGCAGTTACCAATATAAAACTTCCTGACAATTAATCTTACTTTTCTATTCTCGTGCATCCAGATGATCCTAGTAGGTAGGGAAGGTTGTGTTCTTTGTGAAGGTCAGTTTACTGGTAACTTTATAAGTTACTTTTTAAATAGTTAGTATTTCATTTTTACCTGTGTCCCTGTCTCCCCTTTTTTGTTTTGTTTGTTTTTGACAAGGTTTTGTTATTTTCCCCTATGTTGGCTTGCCTATGTAGTTCAGGCTGTCCTTGAACTCCTGGCAATCTTCCTATCTTACCTTCCTGAGTAGAAAGATTACAGATATGTGCTGACACACCTGCTTTGCTTAACTTTTGCTTGTACTATACAAAATATTAGCGCTTCATTCTCCCCATCAGCAGTTTTAATGCTAAGTGAGAAACTTGGTGTACTTAACATAAAAACAGCCATTTCCACTCTTTTCTCTGGAGCTTGAGATAAAACATAAAAGTCCCTATGCTGGATAACTCCTCACTCACTGAGCTATATACCACATACTTCAGGCACACATCCAGTAAAGCCCAAGCCCTCAGTTGCTTGCATCCTATTCACTTCTGCTTATCTACTTTATAGATTTTGAGATTTATTTGATAGAAAATTTGGTTTTAGTTGTTTTTAGATGGTAGATGTTTGAGTCAGTAACACAACTTTTGATATAATACAAGTTTTAGAAGCTCTGAGTGTGTGTGTGTGTATCTACCTCTACCAATTATTTAACTCACTACAAAATAAGTGAAAATACTCTCCATAAAAATATATGCAGTGCTAGTATTTTATGTAGAAACATTTTAAAACATATTCTTAAATCATTAGACTGATTTTTAACTTCATGGCTCCGGCTCCATATTTAAATAGTTTAAGGAAAAACACCTCAACATTTGCTTGTCTGAGCACCCACATGAAGGCTCAGGCAGCAGGCACATGCATAGTGCATAGACATACATTCAGACAAGATACCTGCGTACAGGAAATATAAATACATTATTTTTTAAATAGCACAAGTATCTACTTGGCAAGAACTTAGGACAGAAAATTCATTTCATCACTATATTTAAAACAACTACTATATGTGCCACTTTCTTCCTGTGATTGGCATTGTTTTGGTTTTGGGGAGTTTTTTTTTTTTTTTTTTTTTTTTTTTGTGTGTGTGTGTGTGTGTGTGTGTAGCAACAAACCAAGTCTGAGAGTCCAGTCTTTAGATAAACAAATGAACTTTAATAACTTCATGTATATGTCTAATGTTCCACTTTGCTTCTGATTTGAAAACTCTTTGAAAATGTTTTTCTTTCAGTAGTATGATTTTATCTATCTATCTATCTATCTATCTATCTATCTATCTATCTATCTATCTATCTATCTATCTATGGGTGATCTGTCTTCACATTCATCCAGAAGAGAGAATCAGATCCCATTATAGATGGTTGTAAGGTACCATTTGGTTGCCAAGAATTTAACTCAGGACCTGGAGGAGCAGCCAGTAGTGCTCTTAGCTGCTGAGCAATTTCTCTAGCCCAATAATGTTTCTTAATCTTTGCTAATATTGGAATTAGTTTATAGAATAGATGAGTGTTTCTTAATTTGCTTTTTTTCTTTTACTTATTCACTTTACATCCCGCTCACTTCAGTGATTTAAATGGCCAGTCCACAAATTTTACTCTTTTTTTGGATTGATTTAGAGGTCTCAGTGGTGCTTTAACAATTGTGGTTCTAGGACTCGGCAGGCCAAAGCAGAATTGCCCTAAGTATGAGATTAGCCTTAGCTCTAGTATTAGACCCTGCTCAAACAAACATCCTCATGTTTCTTGTCAAATGCCATGTCGGACACTTATGGCAAGGGAAGTTATAACACCCTGAGGTCTTATATCAGGTCCTTATGAAGAGAAGAACACTAGTTTCCAATAAAGAGACTAACCAAAGTTCGGAAGGAAAAATGTTAATTTGGTAGAGTAAAACAGTAGCAGGGGATAGAATGTACCTACTTCAGTAGTGTAGGTAGTGGTATATCTTCGTAAAGACCTGATGTGAATCCTTACAATTGCAAAACAACAGTAGTGATAAGAGGACTAGATTAAAAAAAAAAAAAAGGTTCTCTTTGATCTGTTAATACTACCCATATTAAGGACTTTTAAGTGGCCTTAATGCTTATTTGCTTAGTTAAAGAAAAAACAAACAAACAAACATTTAGTTTGAGAACAGAAGGTCACTGTCCCAGAAGTGCAGCTGTTAGTCTGAGTTTATTGGAATTTATCCTTCATTTATTTATTTACTTGAAATTGGTGGGACAGTTAAATTCTGGTTTTTAGATTGTATTGGGTTTCCAAGTGACAATATCAATGCTTTTAAATGCTTATTTTCTTTTTGTTAGTCACAAGCCACTTTGAGAATATCATTTTAAAAAATGTGTGAATTCTTTTTCCCAAATGCTCAGTCAGCACTTGGGAAGTTTTTGGATGCTTTGTGGTTGGTTGGTTGGTTGGTTGGTTGGTTTCTGGCAAAATCTCATTTAGGAAGACCTGAAACTCATAAAGATCCTCCTGCCTCTGTCCCTCTGTGCTGGGCTTTAATGTGTCTCTGGCAGTTCTGTGTTTACTTTAAAAAACATATTTATTTTGTTAGTGTACCATTTCCCACCACTCTGGTTCTCTTTAAGGTACTTATTTTGAACCTGAGAAATATAATCTTTAGTTGGTTATTGATTGTTATCTTAGTTATCTTTCTATTACTATAAAACACAGTGACCAAAGCAAGTTGAGAAGGAAAGAATGTACTTTACCTTACAGCTTATCATCACAAATGGAAATCAAGGCAGGAACCTGGAGGCAGAAACTGACTTGTTCCTACTGGCTTGCTCAGTTTCCTTGCTTGCTTATACACCCCAGGACCACCTGCCCTGGGATGGCACAGCCTATAAGCTTGGTTAAAGTTCAGTCTGATGAGGGCGTTTTCTCAGTTGAGGTTCCTGTGTGTCAGGTGACTCTGTCTTGTGTCAAGTTGACAAACAACAACAAAGAAACCAAAAAATAAATAAATAAAAATAAAAACAACAACCAAAAACCATATCCAGCACAATTATACTCTAGCTGTCCATTTGACTTCTTTCTCTTTAGATTCTCCGAATATTGAGAGTTTCTAAGCCTTGTTTAAAGGAGGTGTTGTGGCCACCAAGATGTCACAAATTGTAAAGGGGCTTGCTATGTAAGTCTGGCAACCCAAATTTGATACCTGGGACCCACATAAGTGTTTGGAAGGAGAAAAATGATGCCTCAAAAGTATCAAGTGACCTCCACATGCACACCATAATGAATTCACCCCCTTCCTAGCCACAAAATAAGTACATAAAATTGTTTAATATAAACTTAAAAATTTTTAAAGCTATTAGGAGTAAATTCCCATATACCTTGACATGCTCTACGACTTTGGCTTTCCAGCAGCTATATCTGTGGTTATATGCTCATGACATGCAAATGATTGGAGTAGAGACTTTCCAAGTATAAATTCAGACTTTTGCCTTAAAAGGATTTTTTTCCATTCTGGTTTTAAGTCTTCTGTATTATAATATGTCCTACTTCTGTTATTTTTGAAATGGCCCAGTCCTTGAGCTTAAGGTGTTAATAAGAAATTACATGGTATACACTCAATTTGTATATATGCTTCTTCATCTTTGCACATATTCTCAGATAGGTGGTACTGATAGAGACACTGATCTGAACTTAGTGTCTCGACAAAGTTAAACTTGACTTTTGACCAGAAAGATGAGCTACTAACCAAGGTGGAAGAGCAAGCACCTAGGACAAGTTCACTTGGTTTGTCATCTACTGGAGGTGGCAGCTGTCTTCTTCCCATTGCTTAGGGTTTGGCCTCACAGTCTTTGGTGAATGGCTCATTTTTAAAAGGGGCTTACAACTCTGCAAACAAAAGTTTTAGAGATGAAAACATTTGCATAGGGTTTTACAAAGTGGGGGAGATAAAATGATTGGAACTCTTTAATGATAAAAGTCTTATAGTGTTTTCAGAAAAAGGCTAATATGTAATGTGTTGTCTAATAATGATTGCTATCAAAATATATATACTATGATATGAGAGCATATGGCACTGAATCTGTTTTAGATTGAGTTGGAAAATTAAAATGTAGGACTAAGATGTCTAATGAAATTCCCAATGAAGCTGCATTTCTGAAAAATTTTCTCTATCTCTAAATATATATGTAAATTATCTATACTGTATAAATATAAATAATGAATATATACCAATGTAATGTGTTATTGTGTTTTCAATTGTTGGATATATTAAATAACACTTTATATGGTACTAAGATTTTTTTGTTTCTTTTTTTAATACTGTGTTTGATTCTTATCTCTTTTATAGTATACACTTTGGAATTTCCTCCCTAAGAATTTGTTTGAACAGTTTAGAAGAATTGCGAATTTTTATTTTCTCATCATTTTCCTTGTACAGGTAAGAACTCCACGAACTGCTACTTTAACATGGAGAAATTTGGTTCTTTCAAGCAATTTATCTTCTTAAGTTATCCTGTGACTTAAATTATCCTGTGCTTTTTGCTTTTTTTTTTTTTTTTTTTTTTTTTTTTTTTTTTTTTTTTTTTTTTTTTTTTTTTTTTTTTTTTTTTTTTTTTTTTTTTCCTCCAGACAGGGTTTTTCTGTGTCTGTGTAGCCCTGGTTGTCCTGGAGTAGAAATACAATTGCACTTCAAAAATGTGTAATGTTAAAGTTTTCTAATGTTGTATTTTAAAACTTGTTGAGATTTTATTGTTACTTTAATTTTCACAGATTTAATATTTGGTCTTAGAGTATGCATCGGATAACAGCTTAATGATTTAGCATATATCTTAATTGAAAATAGTTTGAGTTTTATTTTGTTAAACAGGTTTAGTTTATTTTGACATCATGCTTTTCTTTCTGAGTCCTCCTTTCTCTGTGCCTCATTCACCTACTTGCTTGAGGTTTGAAAGTCTAATAACTCAATCTGCTTTTCAGTGTTCCTTCTACTGTTTTGTATTTTAAATTTTAGTCATTTTAAATCATATCCTATATTTTGAGCTGCATAGTTTTTCATTTTTTATTCATTCATAAAATAGTAATTGTAATGATACCTCTCATCTTTTTAAATGAAGCAGAAAAATGACTATGAAATTACTCCAATGCTGTCACTGTTGAGTGCTTTTGTTCGAATACTCTGAGGCTTTGACTAAATGGTATGATAATTTCATTTATGCCTGCTCCTTAAAACCAGTTTGGAACAAGTCAATTTCAGTAGAAAGATTTTTTAAGTTTCTTTTTAAATAATACTTTTAATTCTTACCTCATTTATAGTATACACTTTGGAATTTCCTTCCAAAGAATTTAGGAAATTTCAGTAGTAAATGAGGTGTTTAGGAATGAACTCTTATATCCATGGTCAGATGTCTTAGAAATATAAACTACAATAAAAAATCTGTTTGCATAAGTAATTCAGTGTATTAAACAGTGTATTTAATTAAATTCATTTGAACAAATATATGCTGACTGCCTGTTGTGTATTGTGCACTAGTCCCCAAAACAAAATATGATCAAAATACTGCTTTTCTCTACCCTTAAGAAATTTATAACAACATTTTATTTTCACATAATTTAATGTAGTAAAAGCCATTAAAGATTCAACAAATTACTAAAACTATGCCATGAAGGTTAAAATAATTTTTAACTGAAGAACTTAAAAGGGCTTCAAAAGTGCATGATAGCTGAACTGAGTTTTAAAGAGGTTTCTGTGTCAGAGAACACAAGGCAAGCATCCCAGCAATAGAGAGAACATTGCATAAAGGCCCTGTAAAAGTCTTCTGTGTATTCCTCTGTGTGTCAGGGATAAGTCTGGCTGGATGTCGGAGATGCTAGTGTAGTGGAAAGGCAGATTGTAGCAAAAATCTCAGCCCCAAATCTAGTTCTCCTTCCATTTTTCTTATTTTAGTAAAAATAGCATTCACTCAAGCATGCTAACCAAGCACTTGCAAGACATCTACTATCTATAGTTAGAGCTCATTACTTACCAATCGTGCCGTTTTTTCTTTCTGAATATCTTCAATATTTCTTTCCACATTTCTTCTACCCTGATCCATCTTTCACTTATCTCAGGGCAATGACCTCCCAAGTAGACTCCTAGCCTCCATCTTTACTCTTTTTTAGTCTGTCCTTCATACAGCATTGAGCATACATTTTCATGTTATCATTCTCTGGGTAAAATCTTCAAAGATTTCCCACTGTGGAATGAATAGTCAATAGCCAACAGCTTTCCCTGTATGTTTTGACTAGTGCCTGCCTCTCCAGCCCATTTCACACCACACTTTTTTAGCACAATTTTTCTTTATTTCCTTGAACACATGTCACTTTCCCTTATAGAAGAGAAACTTTGTATACATTGTTTTTAGAAAAGTTCCTTTGAGATAGTTAACTCCTAACTGCCCCACAGATCTTAGCATCTGTATGTTAGTTTTAATGTCTTATTTTCCTTGTAAGCTTTCAGCTATGGGAAGGCAAGGACTTCTTTCTTTCTTGATTAGCCAAGATCTCTAGAAGCTGGATGGTAACAGTACAGGGGCTTGCAGAATGCTTCTCAGATATTAGCTGGTAAATCAGTGTGAACATTGCTGAAAATGGGATCATCCAAGCTGGGTGAAAACTAGTGCTGAATTTTCTTAAACTGTTATATAGTTTGTTTTATTATAATTAAAATAATATTCATCTCACTAGTGGAATATATTTTGTCTAAAATATTTGCAGCATGTAAATGCTAAACATGAGTTAATAGCTAATTTTATTTTCAATTTAATTTTTCTACCTAGGTCACAGTTGACACACCAACCAGCCCAGTTACCAGTGGACTTCCACTTTTCTTCGTTATAACTGTTACAGCAATCAAGCAGGTAAATTTCTCACATAAATTATGCTGCCTGTCCTTTAATGAAAGCTAATTTGAATTTTCTTGTAAATATTCTTTTTCATATTTATATACTATGGACAGTATTTTGATGGTTTTAGTTTATATTTGATTCCTGTTGAAAACCTCTTAAATTAAGCTGATAATAACATTTTAAATTTATTTACTCTTTTCCTCGTGTGTGTGTGTGTGTGTGTGTGTGTGTGTGTGTGTGTGTGTGTTTGGGGGGGGTGAGTTTTTTGTTTGTATTTTGGGGAGAGGTTGCAAGGGCCCAGGGTAGATATAAGGGAGCAGAGGGATGACTGGAACTGAGGTAAATGAAACTCACAAGGACTCAATCAAAAGGTTTTAGAAAGAACACAAATAACTTGAACTTATCACTACTACTACTGAGCAGGGTGATAGGTAGGGGAGACTTTCTCTCTTGTCAGTGTTGGTAAACTCTCACGGATGATGTTGATTGTCTTTGAAGTATTTTGACCATTGTATGTGTTAATACCCTTAAAATTATCCAAATAAAATTGAAAATTTCAATAGAAAATCTTAAATGAGGGATACATTTCCTACATATAGGGACAGACCACAGGGTCTGCTTATTTGCAAACACATTTTTAGGTAGTACCTTAAGGAAACTTGTAAATTGAAGGAAAAAGGTTACCTTTCCTCCTGGGGTTTTCTGATCTTCTCTCTTGCCTACCAGGAATTTTACAAATATCATGTATTTCATTGCTAAATAAAGACTTGGAATGTTCTTTCCCTTTAGCTAATAAGATTATTTTCCTTATTATAATAAATTTTTAGTTCCAAGAATAGCATGCATGGCTTTCAAAGGGCTTTCTTACTGATTCATTTTACTCACAATACTAGGTCATGTTATATCTTTCCTTTCTTATTAAGCATCAGAGAATGTACCCTATAAAATGCCTAGTGTTTTCATGAAGAGAGAATACGAATGAGGAAAAAAAAAAAGGAGAGCGAGAAAACTAGCTGCATATGTATTAGAAGATGGCCTAGTTGGCCTTTATTCGGGAAGAAAGGCCCTTGGTCTAGCAATGTTTATATACCCCAGTACAGGGGAATGCCAGGGCCAAGTAGTGGGAGTGGGTGGGTAGGGGAGCAGGGCGGGGGGGGGGAATAGGGGACTTATGGGATAACACTTGAAATGTAAATGAATAAATTCTCTAATAAAAAAATTTTTTAAAAGATTGTTCAAGCATATATTTGAAAAGGCACAGATATTATTTCAATGAGGGGGAAAACATTGGATATGAAAAGGAGGAGGTCATGTTCAAATGAACATCATGTTTCCTTAGCTCTTTTAGCTTAACTCTATTCCACATGAAAAGCCCAAAGGAAAATAAACCATTAAATATCTCTCTGATTATTTTTTAATTCTAAAAAGTCACCAATTTCAATTTCCTTTAAATAAGTAGTGGAGAATTTTAATTGTTGTCTCTATACTATGTAAATTATCTGGCAAAACATTTTCAAAATTTCCTACTTTCTGCATGAGAAGAATTACGTTTCTAAGTGATTAGGTTTATTCAATAATAAAAAGTCAGAACATTTATATTTTCAAATTAAAAGAGCTGCTGGAGAGATGACTTAGTGGTTGATAGCACTGTGCTCTTGCAGAGGACCTAGTTCTATTCCCAGCGCCCACATAGTGGCTCACTGGAACTCCAGTTCTAGGAGACTGGACACACTTTTCTTGCTTCCTTCCAAGGCACTACACAGATATAGTGCAAAGGTATACATGCAGGCAAAACAGCAATATATAAAATAACAATGAATACATTTTTAACAAAGAAGAAGTAATTATAATGTTCTTTACTTTTTTTAGATACATATAAAAGACAAACAGGCATTCATTAGAGCATTATAAGCATAAATAGTGGATTTTCACGATGAAGAATGTTACGGCTGTAATATCTATGTTATCTATAATATATATATGGAGAATTAAGGAACCTTATAATGAAATAAATCTATTTGTGTAAGGAATATGTTTATAAAGTGTGCCTTAAATTTTCTAATAATATGTGCATCAATATATCTGTAGCATTCTATGTTGAAATTAACACTATAAACTTATAATTTTTCTTATCATTATAGGGATATGAAGATTGGCTTAGACACAGAGCTGATAATGAAGTTAATAAAAGTACTGTTTATATTATTGAAAATGCAAAACGAGTGAGAAAAGAAAGTGAAAAAATCAAGGTACTACTTTACTAGATCACTTTTTTTTTTTTTTTTTTTTTTTTTTTTTTTTTTTTTTTTTTTTTTTTTTTTGGTTTTTCGAGACAGGGTTTCTCTGTGTAGCCCTGGCTGTCCTGGAACTCACTCTGTAGACCAGGCTGGCCTCGAACTCAGAAATTCGCCTGCCTCTGCCTCCTGAGTGCTGGGATTAAAGGCATGTGCCACCACGCCTGGCTTTAGATCACTCTTTTTAAAAACTACTCTTCTTACTTGTGTGTGTGTGTGTGTGTGTGTGTGTGTGTGTGTGTGTGTGTGTATAACGGCATATGTGTAGTTCAGAAGACAACCTTTTAGAGTCAGTTTTCTCCTGACATGAGTTCTGTGGTTCAGAATCGAGATATCCTGCTGGCCTACCACTCAGGATAACTGCAAAACGTCCTGCATAGTAAAAATGTACACTTCAAAGTATATAAATTAGGGTGGTAGTGGCTTATGCCTTTAATCCCAGTACGTGGGAGGCAAGTAGATCTCTGTGAGTTTGATCTACATAATGCATTCTAGGATAGCCAGGCTTCACAGAGAAACTCCATCTCAACCCTGTCTCTTCACAAAAGAAAGGAAGTATACAAATAAGTATCATTTATTTACATTTATAATACTATATAATCACCATCACTATTTACATCACCAGAAAAGGAAACACCTTACTCATTATATATTTCTTCAATCCAAGTCCTGTGTACATGAACCTTTTCATTCTCAATGAACTTACAGTTTTAATATTTTACATGAATTTAATAATACAATGTCTGAATTGTTTTGCCATCTTTCAGAATATTTTAGAGCTATTTGTGTTGTAGTATTTGTCAATAATTCATTGTTTTGATAGATGATAATATATTCTATTTGTATACCTCTTTTTTTATTCACTAGCTAATGTTTCTGTTTGGGGCTGCTATCCATACTGCTGTTCTGAACATTCAAGGACAAGGTTTTGTTTGAATATCAGTTTTCAGTTCTTTTGGGTATATGCCTGCATAAATGTTTTTATCCTTATTGTAATTTTTTTTTTGGCTTTTTCGAGACAGGGTTTCTCTGTGTAGCCCTGGCTGTCCTGGAACTCACTCTCTGTAGACCAGGCTGGCCTCGAACTCAGAAATCCACCTGCCTCTGCCTCCCGAGTGCTGGGATTAAAGGCGTGCGCCACCACGCCCGGCCCTTATTGTAATTTTTAATGAACCATAAAAGTGTTTTTGCATAGAGAGTGTACTCTGTATATTTTCAGAGCATGGTGGTATTTATATTTTATTCAAATTAAGCATTGTTTACTTCTACCAAATAAGATCTCTCCAAAATGACATTTATATTTGACCATATCAAACATTTTTGTTGATAATAGGTGTTTTTAAAGCAGTAAGCTTTGCTGTTCACAACAGTTTTATGTTCACAGCAAAGTTTAACAGAAATTATAGCTGTATAGCCAGTGTTCTGTCCCACAAGAATCTTTTTCTATTATGAGCCTCAGTAAACCTCCCTTGGCACATAAAGTTTAGTTTACATTAGAGTTCACTTTTAGTCCTCTGAATTCTATGAGGTTTGACAAATATATGACATTGTAGTATCATGCAGGATAATTTTACTTTCCCTAAAAATCTGTCTTTGTACTTTCTCTAGCTCCTTCATTAGGGGCCCTGTGTTCTATCCAATCAATTACTGTGAGCATCCACTTCTGTATTTGACAGGTAGTGGCATAGCCTCACAAGAGACAGCTATATCAGGGTCCTGTCAGCAAAATCTTGCTATCATATGCAATAGTGTCTGGGTTTGGTGGTTGTATATGGGATGGATCCCCAGGTGGGGCAGTCTCTGGATGGTCCTTCCTTCTGTCTGAGCTCCAAATTTTGTCTCTATAACTCTTTCCATGGGTATTTTGTTCCACATTCTAAGAAGGAACGAAGTATCCACACTTTGGTCTTCCTTCTTCTTGAGTTTCATGTGTTTTGCAGATTGTATCTTGGATATTCTAAGTTTCTGTACCCCATTTTTAATTGGGTTATTTGAGTTGTTGTTATCTAACTTCTTAAGTTCTTTATAAATTTTGGGTATTAGCCCTCTGTCAGTTGTAGGATTGGTGAAGATCCTTTCTCAGTCTATAGGCTGCTGTTTTGTCCTATTGACAGTGCCCTTTGCCTTACAGAAGCTTTGCAGTTTCATGAGGTCCCATTTATCAATTGTTGCCATTAGAGCTTGAGCTACTGATGTTCTGTTCAGGAAATGGAGAGTCTGTTTTATTGGTTATTAGAATGGCTACTCCAGCTTGTTTGCTTGGGAAATCTTTGTTTAGCACTTTATTCTTATATAGTGTCTATCTTTGTGGCTGAGCTGTCTTCCTGTCATCATGATGCAGCAGAATGATGGATTCTGGTTTTGCATCCATTCTCTTAGCCTGTGTCTTTTTATTGGTGAATTCAGTCAATTGATGTTGAGAGATACTAATTATCAATGATTGTTAGCTTCTGTTATTTTTATTGTTGAATGTGGTACTGTGTGTGTGCTCCTTTGGTTTTGCTGTGAGATGTTTAATTTCTTGTGTTTCCCTGAGTACAGTTACCTCCTTGTGTTGGAGGTTTCCTTGTAGTATCCTCTGTTAAGCTGGATTAATAGATATTGTTTAAATTTCATTTAGTCAAGGAATATCTATGGTGATTGAGAGTTTTACTGGGTATAGCAGTCTGGGCTGGCATCTTAGGGTCTTTAAGACAGCTACTCAGGGTCTTCTGGCTTTTAGAGTCTCTATTTAGAAATCAAGTGTAATTCTGATGGGTCTTCCTCTATGCTACTTGGTCTTTTTCTCTTGTGGCTTTTCATATTATTTCTTCTGAACATTTAGTGTTTCAATTATTAATTGGTGGGATGCATTTTTTCTGGTCTATTCTTTTTGGTGTTATGTAGGCTTCTTGAATGTTTTAGGGACCTCTTCAGTTAAGAGAAGTTTTCTTCTATGATTTTATTGAAGATTATTTTCTGGCACTTTGAACTTGGAATCTTTACTCTCTTCTATTCCTATCATTCTTACGTTTGATCTTTTTATTGTGTCCCAAATTTCCTTGATGTTTTGAGTTAGGACCTTCTTACATTTGATATTTTCTTTGACCATTGTATCAACTTGTTGTATGGAATCTTCTACACCTGAGATTCTGTCTCCTATCTCTAATAGTCTGTTGGTGATGCTTGTGTCTGTAGTTACTGTTCTCTTTTCTGGGTTTGCCAGTTCCAGAATTACGTCCATTTGTGGGTTTTTTTATTGCTTCTATTTCCATTTTTATGTCTTGGACTGTTTTCTTCATTTACTTCACCTGTTTGATTGCATTTTCCTCTATGTCTTTAAGGGTTTCTTTCTTTAAGATATTTATTTATATCTTCTTTAAGGGCCTCTATCTTCTTCATGAGATGAGATTGAAGGTCAGTCTTGCTCTTCAGGTGTGTTACGATTGCTTTCTGTAGTAGGAGAGCTGGGTTCTTATGATGCCATATTGCACTAACGTTTTGCTATTTGGTTGTTTCTGATATTGGCTGTCCTAGTAGTTCTTGAGAGTAATAAGACTCTCTGTGACTGGCTGTTCCCAGATAGCTGAGGGCCTCTGGAGAGGCAAGAGAGCTGTGGCTGGAGATGGAGCTCCAATAGGGCAGGGAAGGCACATTACTTAATGTTTTACTTGTATCATTTCAAACGTGCATCTTCTGCAGTCATTGTAATCATCTAAGACTTTTACCTAAGGTCATATCATTTAGTCACAAAGCTGAGACATGAGCTTGGGCTTTGTTCTCTGCATCATTGAATGGTTCACAGTTTTATCTCTCAAGTTTTTCATCTTGTTGGGGTTAGCATACTTGCTGATAAGTAATTGTTATTGCTCTATAAAGTGATTCTTCTAGCTTGTATGAGATTTTATTGTTATATAAAGTGAGTCTTCTTAATAGATGAATTATAGGAAAGCTAACATATGGGAAAAGTCCACCACTCCCATGTTATATTACCTGAGGTTTTCTGAACACTAGAAGGAACATAATAATCACAACTACAGACAAAATAATGCTGACATATATGTGGTTCAAAATGAAAATGTGGAGGGTTCTGTCTTGAAGTACCTAATTTGAAACCTATGAGTTTTCTTGTTTTATTCTTGAAATGGCAATGTTAATTGTCTTATTATATATCAGTGCCAGAAATAGCAGAGAACAGGACATGTGGATGTCAGGATATGCATTACAAAACAGTACTAAGATACTCTGAAAGCATACTAAGGCCTTATGACCTTAAAGAAGATTCTGAGTGCCCAATGATAGTTTCATCTCTTTGCATGTGGTATAGGATGCTTAGATACTCTCAAAGCCTCAGATCTATAAATGTCTATTAATAACATTTTAGCTTAAATGTTAGGTATACTAAATGCTTTGTTTAGAATTTAAAATATTTATTCTGCTGTTTTAGGTTGGTGATGTAGTAGAAGTACAAGCAGATGAAACCTTTCCCTGTGATCTTATACTTCTGTCATCCTGCACAACTGATGGAACCTGTTATGTTACTACAGCCAGTCTTGATGGTGAATCTAATTGCAAGGTAATGGAGACTAAACCTGTTGAGTGTTTTATTTTCAGAATGGTTAATAAGACAGTACTGTCTCCTAACATTTTTTTTAGTCCCTTAACTCATTTTATGTAAGGCTTATATTTGTAGACAGCTATTATGTAATTGTCTTAGCTTCTAAGTAAATGCCCAATTGGGAAAATAGGGTTGTGTTGTGTGGGACTTGGGGGGAAAGCCATTCCCTACACAAGAGCCATTACAATTTTTGTAGCACCACTTAAATTTAATATTGATATAATTCAATTAACATTTTATTTAGGCTTTTTGTTAGTGTTTTTGTTATAATACTTAGGGTTGAACTCTAGGCTCACACATGCGCAGTAGAACTACCACTGAGGTACATCTAGACCTTTATAGTTGACAATACTTGTGAGCTAAAACTACATAAATACTAGAATGGCTTCAAGTACTATAACTTTTTAATTCGTTTACTTTTATTTTTAAAGAATTGTGTGATTTTGTTTAAATGATTAATTCTGAGTCTGGAGGAATAGCTCCATAGGTAAGGGCACTGACTGTTCTTCTAGAGGACTCAGGTTCAATTCCTAGACCCTACATAGTAGCTCACAAACCATCTATAATTCAAGTTCCAGGAGATCAAATTCTCTGCTCTTCTCAGACAATGTGGACACAAGTGGTGGACAGACATACTTATAGCCCAAATGCCCATATACATCTAAATAAACAAACAAACAAACAAACAAACTGTTACTGTTTACTGATTCTGTGTTTCAAACACAGGGCACTAAATTATTGGAGCCTCAACTGTTCAAAAACTGAATTACATTTTAGGGATTATCAGGATAAAATACAGAAGTCTACCTAAAAGTTCTCTAACATGGATAATACTGTGTGGAGAAAGAAAATTTTCAGTTTTCTTTTATTCATTAAGTGGTAATAAATCAGAGAGCTTAAAGTCAGTCAGTTTTAAATTTAGAGCAAAAAGTTCTCTAATATCCCTAAAGACTGTGTCACCAGCTTTCCCTTGTACATAATACTTGAATCTGCACTAACTTTTACTCACAGTTTATAAATAAGATCATTGGATCTTGTCTTTCATTTGGATAAATTAAGAGAGTTTTATACACACACACACACACACACACACACACACACACACAGTCTTAATCATTGAACATAAGACATTCTTTTCCTGCTTCTATATAAAATATACCCATATTGAACAGTTTCAAAATCATTACTTACATTGTTTGTGTAAGAAAAATCTGTTTGTGTAATGGAACCATTAATGATTTCTTCAAATCTTCATGGGGATTTCACTTAATTATATGCATGCTACAAATGTAATACTCTCAATTGTCAGTTTCAAGAAAAGTTTTTAATTGTTTTTCTTTTCCCTTTGAAATCCTTTTGAGGCAGAGATACCTAACTAGTTGTTTGTAGTTTAAAAATAGTATCCTATAATTTATTTGGTGGGCAATGTCCATCAACATTTGTAATATTTGCTGAACCCTATTACTGTAAAACATTGCTGTTTATGGAATCAGTTGTATATATTTATAAAAAAAAAAGAAATTCTTTATATTTGATTATCTTCTGCTGTCATATAGACACATTATGCAGTACGAGATACCATTGCACTGTGTACAGCCGAATCCATTGATAATCTCCGAGCAACAATTGAATGTGAGCAGCCTCAACCTGATCTCTACAAGTAAGAAGACCTGGCTTCGCCTTACTTATATCTGCTTCTTTTTCCTGCCAGTATAGCAAAGAAATACCCACTGCTTATTTACCAGCTTGCTCTTATGTATGTTTTTATAAGCTGTTCTTACTCCAAAGAAGGGAGATGAATCAAATTAGCCTTGCTCATTACCAGCCTAAGATAAATTATTATGGACCCAAGCATCCTATTTTTTTTTCTTTTCTTTTAGTTACTTGGATCAGTTTTTAGATGGTTACCCCAAGCTTCATCTATTAGACTAATAGAGTATCTAGAGTTAATTAAAACAAAAAATAAACATTTTGCACCTTAGCCAACGTGAACACACACACAAAAAAAAAGAGAGAATATGGGACAGTCCAGTTAATAGGCATGCCATCCTTTCTTGTTAGTGAGTATGATGAACTGAAGATTGCAAATAGGCTTTCTGTTGTCCACCATAAGCCATTATATTTTCTTCTGGCTCTTGGATGTAGGTTTCTGATAAATATTCATTGTGGTTGTCAAAAAATTTGGCATTAGAATCTAAGACTCATTAGTTTGATTAGGATATGGTACTGCTGAGGATATAGTAATAGTTTTAATTAATTTCATTCTATACTACTGTTGCACATAACATCTGCTATGCAAGCAACTCATCATGTTAATTCATGCTGGAAGACCAAATGTCTGGAATTTGTTTTCTCTAATATGGAGCAATAGAGAAAAATATCCTATGAGAATGTTCCCTTCCCTTCATTCTTTGTTTCCTCTTTCTCTTTCACCTGGACACTAGGAACTAGAGCCACAGATGGGCAGTGGTGGGGCATGCCTTAGTTCCAGTACTGGAGAGGCAGAGGCAGAGGCAGGTGAATCTCTGTGAGTCTGAGGCCAGATGGTCTACAGAATGAGTTCCAGGATAGCCAGAACTGTTTCACAGAGAAACACTGTCTCAAACCAAAACCAAACCAAACATTTCTCCACTTTTAAGGAATTTAATTAGCAAAGGATATCAATTAATAAAGCTAAGCTTATAATACAATAATAGAGATGTATGTAAAGTCCATGAAATCACAGAAAATGGATAGCTTATTCTACCTTTGAATATATGTATGTTTCACATGCACACATATTCTTACATATTTATAAGAGAAATTCACAGATTTTTAGTGCCTTAAATATGAAAGAGAATTTAGAGTAGGCAAGGTTATCCTAATTTACCTAAGCTAAATCCCTTGAATTGTGACTTCAGAATGTATTTCTAACATTCTAATAGCAATTAATTGTACTATATTTATCAATTCACTTATCACTATATTTGTCAATTGCTTTATCTTATGTCAAAGAATATGCCTTATTAGTTTATTATAGCTTCAGCATCTGTCTAGTACAGTACTCAACACAGTTAACAGAATGAATGAATAGATCTTTATGTTTTGTATATAAAAGTATTTAAACTGAGGTATTACAGAGATAACTCAGTGGTTAAGAGCTTACCTGACACACATTAATGACTGCACCTAGCCACTCATAATTCCAGCTGCAGGGGATCTATCTAATGTTTCTGGCCTTCTTGGGCACTTGCATTCACATGCACAAACACACATAGAGATACACATATTTTATATTATTAAAACTAAATATCTTTTTAAAAGAGAGCATTTGTGTTGGTAGGAGTGTGGTTATGAATCTTGGAAGAAGTTGCATGGGTGAAATAAGATCAAAATGCAATACAGTATATGAAATTCTCAAAGAATAAAAATATTTTGAAAATCAAAATATTTTAAAAGACTCTAAACCTTATATTATAGTAATAAAAAACTTTTATATAAAGGAAGCACTAATGCAAATTACAAAGTATTACGGTTTCATTAAGGAGGGGTTAGGACTTTTTGCCCTATTTTGCATAAATGTAGGACATCTTACATCCAACCATATCAAATACATGTATCTATTGCCAGATACAAGCTCAACATTTTCAAGGTATTTATTGTTTGTAAATCTCAAAAGTTGGACCTGGAAGCAGCCATACCAGTATCATTTAGGAATTTGACACAGAAGTTTAAGGATAGGATCCAGAAATCTGTGGTTTAATAAAAGCTTCTTTCCACTCTCTGTCATTCATATGTGTAAAAAACACTTTAAATACTCATTTTGAAAATTGTATTATAGTACCAAAACCATTCTTCTCCACATGAATCTAAAATAATACCCACATTATTTGTAGAAAGGTATCATAGGAGGTATTGTGTATATTGATAATTAAGTAGAATTTTAGTTAATTAAAAATCTTTGTATATACTCCTAAAACTTGTAATATTATTTTAAAGGTTAGATTTAAGTTTTATACAATTTATAATTTTGACTTTTTTCAGAAGCTTAGTAGAATTTTCAGTGAATTCAATTTATTCAGAATTTTATTTTTTATTATTTTTAATCTGATGAATTTCCAATTGCTGATATTTGGATTTTATACTTGCTATTATGTTGTCTTGTTTTGTTTTGTTTTAACAGGTTTGTTGGGCGAATCAGTATCTATAGTAATAGTATTGAGGCTGTTGCCAGGTTAGTTTGATATTCCTTTTATCTATCCTTTTGAAAGGAGGGATATTTCTCTTTTAAACCCACTAAAATAGTCAAATGCCTTTCTATAAATATAGTGAAAAGAATACATAGCTAAGTAACCTTTTGACTAGTAGGGTTATGGTGGTAGGGTTTCTCTGTGTTGGGTAGATTATTATTGAAATAAATACATAGGGTTTTCAAAAACAAACAAACAAACAAAAAACAAAACAGAGCTCCATGGGACCAGCCAAATGTTTCAACCTATAAAGATACTGGCCACAAATCCCCAGAACCCACTTTAAAGTTGAAAGGAGAGAACGAACTCCAAAAAATTATCCTCTGACTACTACTCATACACACTCTGTGGCAAGGTACATTCTCACAAACATAATGATTATATACATAAGCTTTAATTCAAAAAATGTCAAAGAGCAGAGCTCTGTGCCTGCTTTCCCGAATCTGTTCTAAGCATTGCATATATTTTCCCTGCTTGTGTAATGGCTGACAAGGATCAAAATAACATTGAAGAACAGTGGTTTATGGGACAGCAAGTAAGGCTCTAGACAGTGAGGAAAGTGCTAGAAGAATTCCTTGGACCTAAGTAAAATATAAGGTTCATCATTTATGAGTCAATGCATACAAACAGGGTGCTTTCTTTCCTCCTTTGTCATGGAATTAAGTGCCTCAGTTTTTCACTTTGCCTTAATCCCCCAGAAATCAATTTTATTCACTACAAAGACATTGTGTTTTTGCAGCTTGGCATTTGCCTTCCCAGTCTTTTATCTGTCATCCTCTATTTCTCACTTCTTGTAGCTCTTGTTTTACTATCTATGAATCATAATCTTTTGATGCTTCTGTACCTTTTTTTTTTTATAACCTTTGCTTGTTGCTGGCTACTCCTATACTGTGTTTCCATCTGTGCTGTACCCTCAAGTCACATCAGATGGAAGGAAGGATCAGTCTGCTCACCCTGGGGAGTAAGCATATGGTGGAGATAAATACATTTGGAACCCCTCGGAGATAGGTGTATGGTGGGGCAAAAATCTGTCCCTAGTGGTGATGACGTTATACATTGTTTAAATAAAGTGTGCTTCTTTTTTATTTAGGTCTTTGGGACCTGAAAATCTTTTGCTGAAAGGAGCCACACTTAAAAATACCAAGAAGATATATGGTGAACAACTTTAAACATATGCTGTTAAAATGTTTCTTAAAATCTATGGAGAAAAAATAATGCATGCTAAAAATGAGCATGGGCAGATACCTGCCTTTTATTCTCAATGTATATTTATGTGCTGAGAATTTACAGGATAATAAATTAACATGACTATGACATTGTATCCTATTTAAATTTTAATATAATTGATAATATCAACAGTGAGTAGAAAGAACACTTAGAATTCTCACCATTATAGACTGAAAAATGCACAGAACCAAATAGGCAGCATGTTGGCTAACAAATTTACCTATAACTAGGTTTTTGTCATATTCTGTTATTCTTTAGGAGTTGCTGTTTACACTGGGATGGAAACCAAAATGGCTTTGAATTACCAAGGGAAATCTCAGAAACGTTCTGCTGTTGAAAAGTTAGTATCAACCACTATTTTATTCTAGTCATTGTTGATTGAAATAGTTACTTCTTCAGTAACTCCAAATAGCAGTAGCTAAAATCAGAACCCACAATAACAGTAGCTACCATTTTGAGCACCTATTTCTGCTTCTGAAATGGTCCTCATTGATTTATTTCTGATTTGATTCAATCCTCTAAATAATCCTATAAAGTAATTTATATTAGATTCTTTCATCTATAAAAATGAAGAAAGGGTCTCCAAGATAGTACATGACTTAAATAAGCTTACATAGTTTTTAAATGGTACCATTTACATAAAGTGTAAATTCTTTTCTTTTTGTTGCTGGATTTGGGGTCCTTTATTTGAAATGTGTATGTTAATTCTACATTATTGTTGACATAGCCATTGGAGTGGTAGATCAAGTAAGGTGTCACTAACAGGTTTCTCTTTTTAATTTTAATTATTTTTTTAAAATTTAATTCAATTTTAACTAAATTTTTGTTTGTGTATCTGGGTATACACACACTTGTGTGTGCGTGCCTCTGTGTGTGTGTGTTTGTATGTGTGTGTGTGTAAAATAGACAGAGAGACAGATAGACAGACAGGGGAGGAGGAGTGTTTCATGCAGTGTTTCATCCAATTTAATTGTAAACTAGCTACATAAGCTGATCTTAAAAAGGATGATCTTGATATTGTTTTTTTTTCTATTGAAACCAGTCGTATTTTTATTGGCACAGCCTAAATGAATGAAAGAATACATGAAAATACACAAATACCAAAAGTATATATTGCAGTTGATGGATGAGAAAGTTTTATCAGGATACTCCCTTCAGAACCCAAAGAGTGGGCATGGTTTTGACAATATGGAAACTAAATTATGGTACAGCTGTGGGATAAACTATCAGGCCCCAGTTAATAATCAAAGGCCCTCAAAGACTCTCCTTCAGCCTGGATGATGCTTCCCCGCATTTTTTTGAAGCCTTTTTATACAATGTGCAATCCAAGCATTGCTTACATTACTATCAGCTAACAGAGTTTTGGAAATAGTTAATAACTCTTTTCTCTAACTGATGCTATAAAAGAATCTACAACAGAACAAGATCCTGTGTAATACCTTGCATCCTGTTAGAGTCTACAAACTCTATATCTTGGATGCACATGGCTGCTACATTGTAATCCCCCTGCCAATATAAATCCAGCAACTGGTGTTTATAGACAGAACCATGCCAGACATACTTTTCTCTTTGTAAGCATGGATATGATTCATTGTGTCTTATTCAGAATTATGCTGTCAAATAATGGGGTTCACATTTGCTATTCTACCTTTAGTTTGAAATATTTAGTCTTTTGACGGGGAGAGGCAATACACTTTTCATAGAGGTTAAGTAGTTACTAAAACATATGGATATGTCTATTTCCAGTTAATTTACAAGAACCTTAGTAAAGGTGTATTTTACTAGCCAGATATTGTGCCTTGGGAAACATTAGTGATCAATAAACAGTCCAGGGCTAGATTTTCCATTTTGCCACTTAAACAGTGATTCTTCAGCTGTGGTAATTAAAGTTCTTTCATAAAAATATTGGACTGTGATTATATAGCATACACAGGAGAAGCTTGAGATTAGTTAAGACTAAACTAGATTAAAATTGAACAATTTAAATTTCTATTTTTTTAACTACACATACTATCTTGTTTTTCAGATCTATTAATGCCTTCTTGATTGTTTATTTATTTATCTTACTGACCAAAGCTGCAGTATGCACAACTCTTAAGTATGTTTGGCAAAGTAACCCATACAATGATGAACCATGGTATAACCAAAAGACTCAAAAGGAACGGGAAACGTTTAAGGTAATTGATTTGCTGTGAGAAGTGTTAACTCGTTTGTGATTAGACTACCCTTTACTGAAACACTGCTCAGAAAAGTGATACCTTTTGATTTAGATTTGTTTTTATTTTATATATGTTTATGGTTTTTTTTTTTTACTCTTTTGTTAAGAGATTTAAAAAGTAATGAGCTTTCTGGCATTTTAATTCAATATGAACTTGAGTTCCTATCTATATATGAAGTTTGAATGTTTCCATCTATGGGTGGGAGGAATTTAGGACTTAATGAGGTGAAAAAGTATTAAAGTAGAAAGCTGAAAAATATAGATAAAATTCATAGTGTTCTAAAATGTTAATACTAATACTTTTGAATATAATGATATAGTGTCATTAGAAAGTTTCTTTATATTAATAGTGTGTTAAGCATTGAAACAAAAGAAAGCCATTTTATATTTTATTCATCTAAGGAGGCTGTGAATCTAATTAACATGAACCATCTCTTATTTTAGGTTTTGAAAATGTTCACTGACTTTTTATCATTTATGGTTCTCTTCAACTTCATTATACCTGTCTCCATGTATGTCACAGTAGAAATGCAGAAATTTTTAGGGTCATTCTTTATTTCATGGGATAAAGACTTTTTTGATGAAGAAATTAATGAAGGAGCCTTGGTTAATACATCAGACCTTAATGAAGAACTTGGTCAGGTGAGAACACAGTTTTTGCTTAAGTTAAACTACTATAGTAAAAACATTTTCTAGTCTGGAATACTGATATAAGTAACCATTACTTTTATTGACATAATTCAAAGAAATATCTTTAGTTCAGGCAAATAATTAAAGGTTTGCAATATTTTCACAACTGCCACTTCAGTTATTTTTTACTAGTATTTTTACAAAGGATAAAATTTATGCATTAAATATAAGTATTACAGGAATCTATATAAAAGTTCACCAAACGATAGTGTTAGATTAGAAACATGAAATGTGATTTTCTTTACTTTCTATAATCATTTCTGAATAGAATGAGGTATAATAAAATATAGCTATTTTACACATGCATATTTGTTAACCATAGTTATCCTATATTGACATTTTCTGGGGTGCATTTCTTATGACATTGAACATAGACCTAGCAAGCTATGTGTATTCCAGTATAAAAATTTAAATGAAAGAAAAACATGAAGGCATGTCCTTCCTCCTCAATACCATTTCTCAGTATGCTTGTTTCATATAACACGGTAACCAAGACACTGCCCTTGTTTCTAACATAGGTGCATTTATTTTCTTAGGTAGTGTAACCTGTGATTTAAGCAATGACTACTTAACTGCTTTTCTCATTAGTGGTTTCTTTTTATTGGTCTTGGGACTAAACCTGAGCTATCAAGAAATGTAGGCAAATGCTCTACCACTGGGTTAGAATATATTCTTTCTACTTTTAATTGTGAGACAGGGACTTGCTTAATTGCACAGGAACTCATGTGGTAGCCTACACAATTCTTCACTTCCTACCTCAGCTTCTCAAGTAAATCAATATAAACTTGAGACTTGACCTGGCTTTCTTATTAGTATTGAGAAAGATTTCCCCTTTGTCTAAATTTGCTATGTATTATCTAATGTTTATAGTTGAAGGGAATTTTTTTTCTTTCAGGTAATTCTCATGATAGTTATATAAGAGTGGTACAAATATCATTTCTGTGAGTAGAAAATGCAAATCCAGGCCTCACATTTGTTTGAAATGGTCCTCTTTCGCATCTGTATCTCAAAACTCCCCCTGAATTTAGCCCTTCTACTCCTCATACTCTCTATATCTACACATTTTCATTTTTAACCTTTAGTTTTTATGAGTATCCTGGCTTCATGTATGTTTTTGGACCATGTGTGTACATTGTGTTTGGAAGCCATAATAGTATACCAGATTCTCTAAGATTTAGAGTTACAGGTGGTTATAAGTGCGGGTGCTGGGAATTGAAAGTAGGTTCCCTGGAAGATAAGTCAGTGCTCTTAACCACTGAGCCAATCTCTCCAGCCCCTATTTCCACTCTTGACACAACCTTTGCCTAAACCAAAGTACCATTTCACAATTGACGTGGAAAAGAACAAAAGGACTTTGCACATGCTATTCTGTTTAGAAGTGACTTCAGATATGGGTAGCTCAGACCCTGGAGTCTACATTCCTCATTGATTCTGGAAGTGCTCAAACAGTACAAGAAATAAGTAAACCAGTGTCATTTCCCATGGATATTTCCTGAAGATTCTTTTATTGTTTAATTGAGCTGCCACAGTTAATGCCAACTTTATTAAACTTTGGATTTGCACATAGGCACAAGGTTGAATAGAGTTACTTTAATCCCAATGAAAAGCTTCAGTCTACAAGTTTTTGGCATAAGAAAACATATAAATGCAGAGGCTCCTAGCTCATACTGTCCACTAAGTAAATATGTGTCATGTTGCCTGCTTATAGGGATTGACCTATCCAGAGGAAGAAGTGAAGGCTAGCCTCAATGCAAATATAATAGCTATCATTCCCTAGTTTAAAGTTCATGCATTCTAGAGGCAGACAGGATGCCTAGGGCGGGTTCCTCTTGATAGGACTCGTGCCTCATTCTTTCACAAGTATACATATTACCTGTATGAGTACTCTGGCTCTTCTAGATTGTATTAAGAGTACAGGCAATAAAGTAGAGGCTTGGGTAATGATCTGGTAAATTTGCTCAGTGGAAAGAAACTACCGCGTTTGTTTCAATTTCCATTAAATTTCCCAGCCAAACTGCATTTCTGGATATGGTTATCATTTTTTCAAATCACAAAGTTAATGGCATATTACTACTTTAATTAATACGATGCCTAAACCACTTGGAATCATTATTAGCTTGTATGTATAGAAAGTACAAGAATAAAAATGCAAAGAAGTCTTGAAATAGTTTCTTGGGCTATTTAGCATTCAATGGACTGTTACACACAAAATTAAGTGTAACCAATTTCCTATCTTTGAGTAACAATTCAAGCTGTAGAGCTTTTTTTGTTTCTAAATGTAGTATCAGTTTATTGCCATCAAGGCCACAGTAAATATTTGCTTTAGTGACACATTAGTATTAAAAAAGTATAGGAAGATGTTTATTGGGACAATTTTTGGTGTAAGAAATAAAAGAACAGATTCTTTTTCTTTTTCTTTTTCTTTTTTTTAGATTTATTTATTTATTATTATGTTAGTACCCTGTAGCTGTTTTCAGACATTCCAGAAGAGGGCATCCAATCTCATTATGGATGGTTGTGAGCCACCATGTGGTTGCTGGGGATTTGAACTCAGGACCTTCGGAAGAGCAGTCAGTGTTCTTAACCTGCTGAGCCATCTCTCCAGCCCAAAAGAACAGATTCTTAATTCAATTAGAAAATTATAAGATATGTTTTGATAAAGTAACAATCTTTAATAGATCTTGAAAAAGTTGTGGGAATAGCCTTCTTTACATCCCTTCAATCTTGTGGCTATATCTAATTATATGGCATTATCATTCTTAAGCTATAACATGATTCAACTCATCCAATGCAGTTGTTTTGAGGTCCTAACATGTACCTGGGATATGTTCTGTATACTGAAGTTACTGTTATAAAGTTTAAAGAAAGAAAGAAAGAAAAAAAAAAACTCCAATTACCCACTACCTGCTTGGACAAATATAATAGACTTTACTTTATTAGTATGGTTATAATTAATAAGAAAATTAGAAGGTAATGGGGCAATAGAAAAAAATCTTAAGATTAATATCAGTCAAATGAATCACAGTATTCTGTAGAGAGAATATATTATGTATGAATGCATCACCTGTCAATCAAATGACCCATGGCCTGTGGCTTAGGCAGGAAATACAAGGTGTGATATCCAGGAGACAGAAAGAATTCTGAGATAGAGCTAGATATGGAAGGTTTGCCAGGAAGATACAAGATGGTACTTTAAGACAGATAACCAACCATATGGTAGAATGTAGGCTAGAATAAATGGGATATTTTAAATTATTCTAATCAGAGAAGAGCCTAGCCAAATGACCAAGGTATTTGTAAATATATTTTGAGTCTGTCTTATTTCCCGGAACATGGACCTAACATCAACAGTATTCATCAACATATATGTAGTAGGTGGGACATATTTATTGTGAAGCTTTACCTATAGTCATTATAGTCTATACATCAAGTATTTTACTTTATAGAAAAATTCAGACATTTTTATCAAGGTTTATAACTGTTAAGCCAGGGCTTTAGTCTAAGGGTTCCTTTAGGTTCATTTGATATTTGTTTTGTTTAACTTACAAAATAGGTGACTTCATGTGTTTAGTCTAGTTCAAGAGTTCTTTTTCTTTAAGATTTATTTTTTTTATGTATATGAGTACATTTTAGCTGTCTTTAGACATAGCAAAGAGGGCATCAGATCTCATTACAGGTGGTTGTGAGCCAGTATGTGGTTGCTGGGATTTGAACTCAGGATCTCTAGAAGAACAGTCAGTGCTCCTAACCTCTGAGCTATCTCTCTAGCCCCTTCAAGAGTTCTTTTTAATCCCTATACAGCAACCAACTTCACCAGCGGAGCAGAGAAGTTTAATTGCTTTCCTCCACTACTCAACACAACACTGTCACAATATGAGTAGATTTATACTCACACCAAGGCAAATTCTTCAGTGAGTTCCAATTCTGATACTGTCTACTTGAAGATACAAATTGAAGCCTAAGTCCTACAGTGCTGTCATCATTCAAATACCAATGACAAGTGCATGTTGTTCTTTTGTGATTTGGGTCATACAGTTACAAATCAAGATGACCACAGATCCTTGATTGAATTTCACTAATTTGAAAGCATGATCTAGAAAACTCATAGAAACATAATAATATTGCTCATCATTATATTTCAGTAGTTATTAAAATGGATACCAAGGAGTAGCCAAATGAAAGATGTGTATAGCACAAGGTACATGGGAAGGAGTGCACACCATTGTGCCAACCTTTAGGAAATCTCCATATGATCAGATACTTTAAAAGTTGTCTTGTTTTGGTTTGTTTTGAGGGTTCAATAGAAGTAATAAAACATAATATAATGATTAAATCATTGGCCATTGGTGATCACCTTAACCTTTAGCTCTTTTACCCTCCCCATCAGGGGTTATGAGATAGAGGTAAAAATTCCAGCCATTTAATTAATGTCTTGCTTTCTTCAGTGACTTTCCCCTAGTCAAAAGGGTATCTAGGTATATAGGGCCACCAGTCATCTCATTAGTATATGAAATAATGGATCTCTTTCTAGGGTTGCCAGGGATTTTTAGGTTGTGTTTGGGAGACAGAGATTAATAGTAAATAGATTTTTCATAATACATAATATACTATTATATACAATATACTATTGTCTTGTCATTTTTAGACACCCTTCCTTTTACATCAAGAGGATATACAACCTCAAATGATAGTAAGGCATTACTCAAATTCTACTCAGTCATTAATAATTATTCTAGTACATTATCCCCAATATCTCCCAGAGTGAGAATACTGAGAAATATAGGCTTTATCTAAAACTTGTACAGTTCTAAAATTCGGAGTAAGAGGCTTCTATTTGATTGAACTAGGGGACTGTCATCTCTCTCTGAGTCTCTTTTAACATAATAAGTAGTATTAGATTGCCCTTTACTGCATAATCCATTTATTCATTTGTGACCCAAAACTTTGATTCCTCCTTTGCTAGATATTCCAACTTTCTCACATTGGGAAGGGTAATTAGGCTTGTCTGTTGTGCATATCTAGACTGTAGGCAAGTAGTCAAGAGGAACCCTTCCCCTTATTTCCTGTTTGGATAGGCTGAAGTTGTGTGGAGATGCGATCAGCTCTCTGTACAGTTAGTTCCAAGCGTGGTAAAGGTACAACCCATTTACATCAGAAGCTCCTTTGGAGTTTTAAAGGTTTTTAAAACATAGGATGTGAGGGTATACTTTAGTATGTAATATTTGCTTAGCATTTATATGGAACCTTGAGTCTCAGATTGGAAGGAACCTTGAGTCCTATTCTCTACAGAAGGAAATGAAAAACCTCAAGTTTCTTTCTTAGGAATTTTCTGTACATCCAGCACTTGTAGGGTTTGTTTGGTTTGATGTTGTTGTTGTTGTTGTTGTATATGCTTTTATATATGGTTGGCTTTTCAGTACTGGAAATTGAATCAAGGATATCACACATGTTAAACAAGTCTCTTACTACTAAGCTATATCTTTAGCTTTCTTTTTTGAGATAGGATCGTACTAAAAAATTCATGCTGGTGTTGAACTCACTCTGTAGCTCAGACAGGCTTTAGTAATACCCCACCCAACCTTAGCCTCCTTGGTAGCTGAGATCATAGGTCTGTACCACCAGGCTTATCACTCAGTAGTTTCACCATGATTCTATAACCATTGCATCAGATTTTCAAAAAGAAAAAAGAAAAAGTTGAGGTGGTCTGAGAAATGAAAAGGGGGTATAGAAACATCTGTGTTAGCTGATACATAGTCCTCTATCATCATCTACCAGAAAAACAAAGGACTATCTAGTGGGGACATTCCTTCTGTCACACCATGTTGATTATAAGCAACACATTCAGCCATTTATCATCTCAAAATGTTCTTACCACTCTGGTGTGTTAGAAGCTATTTCAGAAAACAGAAACAGATCAAATGTATATTTTCTAATATTCAACTAATGTAGGCTTCCCATCCATAAAATGTTGAACTTAAATTTGCTAATAGAGAGAAGCCTTTCATCCAGCTCAAAACTATCACTATAGAAGAATCAGTTTAGGCAGAGCCAAAGAACAGTCTGTCCTTTTATACCTGTTTTTAAAATATGAAAATACTTAATATAAATCACAGCTAGCCCCCTGTCCACGTTTCCAGAATACATGGCATGTGAGAATGACCAACAGAATCAATATTCAAGAATTTAGAAATGAAAAAGATGCTTGTTTTATATTTTGTTGCCCTATAACTATGAGATTTAGTGTTTACTTTTACTGTCTAAACTATTCTATGGACACAAAAGAATTGTACATTTTATATTGAAGTTTCCACCTTTAATGCTAAAAGATTGTGAAGTGGGGTGGGGTGGGGGTGGAAATACCACTCAGTCAGAAAAGTGTTTCCCTTAAAAGCACAGGAGTTTAGGTTCTATCACTGGGAGCTATTTACAAAAGGCCCAGCATGATGGCATGTATTTTAACCCAAATCCTGGGGACGTGGAGATAGGCAAATCCCCAAGACTCCTAACTGTGACTGCCTCCTTAGAAAGCACTAGGTCAGTAAGAGATCCGAGAGAAGGATAGTTCTTAGACAACAACATCCAAAGTTCTCTTCTGGCCTGCACATATATGAACATGCAAAAGATTCTGAATGGGCTAATCCTAATTGAAATGCATGATGTGAATCAACCCACCATTCATGGAAAAAATAAAAGTGTATATTTTTGATCAGGAATAGAAAGCCCCCTCAAATTTCAGTTTATTTAGGGAAATCTAAATGGCACACAAGTAATACCACTAGGATCAATTTTAAAAGAATTCAAACTTGACAGATGAATAGGGAAAAAGAAGACTAGAATGCTTTATTTGTATCAGTGTTGATACCATGAAAAGCTTTGAAGAATAATTAGAAAGCTACTATTGCTGGAGTTTATTTCTTTTCCTACATAATAAAAACCAGACTCTTGTGCTTGGCTTATTCCTGTCAGCCCATAATTTTAACTATTTAAGCATAAATTAGCAAAAAGGAAGATAAAATTGTGGGTTTCTAAAAGCCAGATGTTATAAATAGAGTAGATAAAAACTGAGATAAAATGGAAGTACTCAAAATGATTTATTGCAATGGAAAATCTATTTCATTGGCTTATTTTCCATTATTTTTAAAAATATACCTATATATTATACTTTAACCTTTTTAAAAAGTTGGAAACAGTTTTGAGGAGTATTTGAGAGAGTCATGGAAAAATTTTTTTTTGCAGTTTCTTACCGCCTTTTACCTGTTGTATCTCCTAATTAGATAGCTGTTAATTTTCCTCTTTCTTCTGTCTTATATGTTCTATAGTTGTAATATTTTTATTCCAGTACAGTATTTTTATTAAAAATTGTCCTGACAAGAGAATTCTCCAGGTAAAGATGCTTGTCAGCCAGCCTGATAACCTAAGATGGATCTCTGGATCTTATATGATAGAAGGAGACAGCTGTCTTCTACAAGTTGTCCTCCAACCTCTATCTGTGTATTGGTGTGCATGTTATATATTATGGCACACATACACCCAATACATTTATAAAATGAAATATAATTTTAATTGTGTTTTTCAAGGAGGAAGATATTGTCATCAGTTTTCTTTTATTGTATGCCAGCTGTATTTTTATTGCATTTCCCCATTCGCGTATGTACTTGCCAGTTGTGGGCAGTGCTCACTCTATTGTCCTCCATGGAAAATAAACTTTCTCCTCTACCTTATAAAAACATTACATGATTAAAGTTTCTTAGCTTCACAAAATACATGGTTTTTTTGTCCTGTTAGTTTTCTACATGTAAGTAAGTTTCAGTGTCTTTGAAAATGCTCACAATCTTCTCATTTATTTGATAATAGTGCATCTCTAATTCTGACATTTGACAAGTCTTAGAAGAAGTGATTTTTGTGGCTATGGAAGTAGGACTATCTTCTAGCTGGGTAAATCTTAACCATACTAAAGAATATATATATATATATATATATATATATATATATATATATATATATATATATATATATATGCTTATGTCCTTGTTTTTAGGTGGACTATGTATTTACAGATAAGACTGGAACACTCACTGAAAATAGCATGGAATTCATTGAATGCTGCATAGATGGGCACAAATACAAAGGCACAACTCAGGAAGTTGATGGATTGTCTCAGACTGATGGGCCCTTAGCTTATTTTGATAAAGCAGATAAGGTGACATTTTCTCTGTTACTGTTTTACCTGAGAAATCAATCTTTGTAAGCATGTTTTATTCCTATATAGTAGAAATACTGAATTTTCCAATGGGTGCATTATAACGAGTTTTGAATAATCATTTGCTTTTTTTAAACTACACCTTTCTTTTATTAACACTTTTAGCATTTGTAGACAACTAGAACTTAAAAGTAGAATTATGGGAAATGGCATTTAAAAAAAAAACATTAACTTAGCTGTATGTGGATTCACTTTAAAAAAAAAAGTCAGCTTTTCTAAGAATGTTGTCTCTTCAAGTCATTAATGACCTAATATTTACATGTTAGGTGAATCAAAATCTTCCTACACATGAACAATTGCTAGATTGTGACTTAGATACCTAACTACATCTTAAGCCATAAAGAAGTCACTACCTTAGGTGTAGGTGATACTACATATTAATCTGAATGAGTTAATAAATAATGTATATGAGTACACTATTGCTGTCTTCAGACACACCTGAAGAGGGCATCAGATCCTGTTACAGATGGTTGTGAGCCACCATGTGGTTGCTGGGAATTGAATTCAGGACCCCTGGAAGAGCAGTCAGTGCTATTAACCTCTAAGCTATTTCTCCATCCCCCAGGAACCAGTAATTGTATTAGTTGCTGTGTAGTCGTTTGAATATTTGGAATTTATAAATTTCAGAGACATTATGACATTCTGTCACTTTAATATTTTTAATTTGTTCACTGTCTGGGTTACCTAGTGATCAAAATAAAAAGAATAGTAATTTTACGTTTCTGTTCCACAGAACCGAGAGGCGCTCTTTCTCCGTGCCCTATGCTTATGTCACACTGTAGAAATTAAAACAAATGATGCTGTTGATGGACCTGTAGAAGGAGCTGGATTCACATATATCTCCTCCTCACCAGATGAAATAGCTTTGGTGAAAGGAGCTAAAAAGTAAGTACTGACTGAATTTCTGAGAAAGTGAAAGCAGGAGAAGACAGGCGTTTGTTTGATGGTTTTCCTTTGCTTCAGTAACTGACTCATTTTGTAAGTTCAAACAGAAAATAGTGAGGCATTAATTTAGTTTGCCTTATGTATTCATCCCAGTCATTAGTCCAAATTGTCATATTTTGTAAATCATCTAACAGCAGCAGCATTTTTAAAACTGAAGTTATTTCTAAGTGCTGCTAGCAATTTTGATGCAATTTGATAAGTGACAATCTAGTTTACCCATGAAATTCAAGATGACTAAGTAGCTAAAAGGTCACATACTGTGTTTGCTACAAAATTAGAATTACAAACTGACTTCCTCATGAATATAGTAGTAAGCAGTTATTGTATTTCTCTTTGTTATCAACTCATCTTGAAAAGGAAAATAAAATTGGTGATTGAGATGTATATTTTCTTCTTTTTCTCAATTATTACGATCTGTCACAGTCCTGTTCTCTTTTAGTTAACAAGGAATTGTCATATGTTCCAAAAAATAACAAAAAACTATCCAAACCCAAGTGTAAAAACCCTTTAGTCTTACCTGTATAGTCTCATCTCTTGGTTTCTTTTCTTTGTCTTCTCATTCATCGTGACACAAAACTACCTTATCATTCTTAACCCAATTGTAAACAGTAAATGGAATCAGAAAGGAAAGGAAACTTATGTACCTATCAATATTGAACTGTATTTTCCCATTTCAGAGTTTCGTATAAATATAGCTGGAGTAGGAAAAGCTGTTTTTCATAGAATGTCATAAGTATGAATTTGAAGTAGACGTTCCAGTTTGCTTTACATGTTGTCCAGACTGAGTCTTGTTGAACTATTTATAAAATGTAGATATTCATTCACATGTCCTTTCCTTTTTAAACTCTTCTGTGTGATTTACATACATAGACAGATCCAAGCTTTTTAACCCCTTCTCTAGCCTTACTGTTTTAAGATAAAATGCCACGTTTCTAAAACATCACCAAAGTTCCCAATTCTCAGCACCTGCTTATTTTTTGTCTTTCATCTCTTCCTATTCTCCTATCATTGACTTTTCAAAACTTTGGAAATGTTAACTCTCTTATGAGCTATGTGCTGCCATGTGTGCTTTTATACATGTTCTCTCCTGTGCTCTAAAATCATAGCTCCCTCCCTTTAACATGTCACTCTTAGAATCCAGCTTACATCCTTTTCCAAGAAACATTCTTTTAGTTGCCTTTTTTTAAATCTGTGCTTTGAGTGTTTTGATTGAAGAACGTATTTAATGAACTTGGAATGTAGTTATTATCTTTACCCTTTGTCTCCTTTATAATGTGGATAAGTTCTTTTTTTTTTCTTCCATTTTTTATTAGATATTTTCTTAATTTACATTTCAAATGCTATTCCGAAAGTCCCCCCTCCCTGCTCCCCTGTCCACCCACTCCCAGTTCTTAGCCCTGGCATTCCCCTGTATTGGAGCATATAAAGATTGCAGTACCAAGGGGCCTCTCTTCCCAATGATGACCGACTAGGCCATCTTCTGCTACATATGGAGCTAGAGACACGAGTTCTGGGGGTTCTGGTTAGTTCATATTGTTGTTCCTCTTCTAGGGTTGCAGACCCCTTCAGCTCCTGGGGTTCTATCTCTAGCTTCTCCATTGTGGGCCCTGTGTTCCCTCTTATAGATGATTATGAGCATCCACTTCTGTACGAGACAGCTATATC
>LR749502.1:4042947-4164488 GCA_902729485.2 Mus minutoides
TGGTTAGTTCATATTGTTGTTCCTCTTCTAGGGTTGCAGACCCCTTCAGCTCCTGGGGTTCTATCTCTAGCTTCTCCATTGTGGGCCCTGTGTTCCCTCTTATAGATGATTATGAGCATCCACTTCTGTACGAGACAGCTATATCAGGGTCCCTTAAGTAGGCACTAGCTGTCCTATGCCATAGTGTCTGAGTTTAATGCCTGATTATGGGATGGATCCCCCATGGTGAGGTAGTCTCTGTATGGTCCATCCTTTCATCTTAGCTTTGTCTCTGTAACTCCTTTCATGGGTATTTTGTTTCCTCTTCACAGGAGGAATGAAGTATCCACGAGCTGGTCTTCCTTCTTGATGTTCTTGTGTTTTGCAAATTGTATCTTGGATATTCTAAGTTTCTGGGCTAATATCCATTTATCAGTGAGTGCATACCCACTGACTTCTTTTGTGATTGGGTTACCTCACTAAGGATTATATCCTCCAGATACATCCATTTGCCCAAGAATTTCATAAATTCATTTTTTTAAATAGCAGAATAGTACTCCAATGTGTAGATGTACCACATTTTCTGTATCCATTACTCTGTTGAGGGACATCTGGGTTCTTGAACAGTCATCAGCAGACTCCTCTCAACTCCTCAACACATGGGACAGTGTCTGACCCCATAATATGCACTCAAATTATAATCCCACTAGACACCCCCTCCAGATATGGCTTGATGGGCTAGTTCTTTGTTTTCCATATCTATGTAGTCATTCTTTCTTAAGTTATACAGTGAAAAAATAAAAACAGCTTTTACTGCTATTATCAGAATGTTCAGCTTACAGAGACATTTAGAAGAAAAGTGGAAAGTACCAGTTGTATACAAAACTAACTGTCCACATCCAAAGAGGAAAGCTTTGTGTCATTAAGATGGTTCAGTCACATGCCTTTTCTCATTTCAGTGGAGTTAGTTCACTTTTTCATCTTTCCTAAGGTATGAACTTCTCCACACCTTAAATTTTGATTCTGTCCGCCGACGTATGAGTGTAATTGTAAGGACCCAAAAAGGTAGGCATCTTTAAAATTTGACTTATTTATCTTTTTCTATTTGTAAGGGTTGTTTATAAGCTTTTTGAGGAAAAAAATTATATAGTATAGGGTTAATTAGTATTACAAATTTTAGCAACATTCGAAATACCAATTATAGCAGCCTAGAGTTGAGAAAGTTGGTGGTTGTCTATCTTTTTCTGACCTCTTATTCTACTACTGCTTGATACTCTTGAGAAGCAAGTAAAGTAGAGATGTATTGTTAACCTAGGTTTCTGGGAAAGAATATTCTTGTTTCATTCCAGAGCTAAGGGCCCTGAAAGAATAAAACTTGCCTTTTCAGAGAAATGAATACCTTCATCTCTAGGTTGCTCAGTGTCTTTGGAAGGCACTATGGTAGTTTGCCTCCTGTTCAGATTCTGAAAGACCCATGGGAGGCACTCCTACTTTATTTGCAAGCTCTCAGATGTATGTATATGTGTGCACTGTGTTTCTTTGAAACCCCGCCCCCCAGGTTTATTTCCAAAATAGACTTGGTTTATTTTAGTATTAAATCTGCTGCAAATTATTTAGTGAGAAGAATATGAAACTGCAGACAAAGCCATGGTGAAGTATAGTTCACTTTACTTGTATGTTCTGGGATAACAGCGAACTCAGGAGACTGGATTTAGTCTACGACCATGGAATTTGCTTATAACTTTTAAGTAGACTTCACTGTGTAATTGGAAATGAAATATTTAGCATTTAAATATTTTTATGTGTGCTCATCTATATCTATATTCTGCAGATGGCAAAATATCTGAAAAAAAATAGCATACAAAGTATTGGTCCCAAAACTACACTTTTTAATTTGTTAAATCAAATAGCACAGCTATTTGCTTTATAAGAATAAAATGTCTTTTAATGCTCAACAATATATGATCCAAAACTTCACTTATAATATCAGCATTCTACAATGGAATTTTAAATACCTTTTTAAAAACCTTAAAATCCAGTGTAGCTCACCAAGCAAGTGTTCTTAGTTTATTCAAAATGAACTTGGGCTTTGGGAGGTTTTGGTGTTTGGCTCTAGGTCATGACTGGCTACATTTTCAGAGATACTCACTTAGAGTTCCTTTAAACAGCCTAGTACTCCATGATTCACTAGAAGGAACTGTAGCAGGAATGCATGAGGTAGTATTGGCTTATTTATTATGTCTATAATATTCTAAAGATATGGTGATTGTTCTCACAAACTAAAGCTCTAGATATTTTATTCCATTTGGTTGAACATTACAGAAGAAATTCAAAATATATAGAAGTTGCATGAGAAAGGCTAACATACAGTTACCTCTTGTTTAAAAATCCTGCTACTAGTTCTTCACAGTCTAAGTTGATTACTTTGGTTCTTTATTTTAGGAGATATACTACTTTTCTGTAAAGGAGCAGATTCATCAATTTTTCCCAGGGTACATAACCATCAAATTGAGTTAACCAAAGACCATGTGGAACGTAATGCAATGGTGAGCCTGCATCCCTTGCTTCAACAAATAAATGGAGATATGGTGGAGATAGCTATGTTTGTGGTTTCTAAAGAGATGTTGAAGTTAATTATGGTTTATTTCACACTTGGAAATTTGGTCATATTCCCATATTCTTTTTTTTTAAAGATTTATTTTATTTTTATTATATGTAAGCACACTGTAGCTGTCTGTCCTCAGACACTCCAGAAGAGGGAGCCAGATCTCATTACGGATGGTTGTGAGCCACCATGTGGTTGCTGAGATTTGAACTTATCACCTTCGGAAGAGCAGTCCGGTGCTCTTACCCGTTCAGCCATCTCACCAGCCCCCACATTCTTTATTTTAACATACATTACTATCCTAGACCAGTATCGTGACTGGTGAAGATGTTTCAAGGATTTTTTTCAAAATAGTGATCAGTTATTTTGAACTTGACGAAATATTAACTTTTAAGTTGCATGCTGTTCATTTAAAGAAGTTAAACATCAGCATTTTTCTTTCACACAGATGGGTAAAGCAATTTCCTTTCAAGAATATGCCTGGGCTAGGAATATGGCTCAGCAGTTAAAAGCAGAAGACCCCAGTTTGGTTCCTAGTTCCCATGTTGGGATAGCTACCTGGAACTCTAGCACTAGATCTCATGCCTCTGGCCTCCATAGTCATCAGCACTCATGTGAATATAACCATACAGAGACATATTCTCATAAACACACAGCACAGAATTAAAAATAAATCTTCGAAGGGGTATAACATTCTTTTAGCTATTACACAGATAACTATAGAACTTCTGCTTTGTTTCTAGGATGGGTATCGGACTCTTTGTGTAGCCTTCAAAGAAATTCCTCCAGATGATTTTGAAAGAATCAATGCACAACTAATAGAGGCAAAAATGGCCCTACAAGATAGAGAAGAAAAACTGGAAAAGGTTTTTGATGAGATTGAGACTAACATGAATTTAATTGGAGCCACTGCTGTGGAAGACAAGTAACTAGATATTCTTGTTAAATTTTTTGAGACTGCACTTATATCGTTTTTCCCTTCCCTTTCCTCCCTCTAAAACCTCCCATGTCCAACTCCACTTTGTTCTCTTTCACATTCATGATTTCCTTTTTTTTTTTAAGTGTGTATGTGTATTCCTAAATATATAAATGCCCCCTCAGTCTCTATAATGTTGTTTGTTTTCAGGGCTGATCTTTTAGTATTGGATAAGGAATTGGTGTGCACTTCAATGGGGGTGGGGAGGAGACTATTTCTCTTCCCTCAGCCAGCAATCCTTAATTACCTGTAGTTCTTTATCTCTTCAGAAGCTTTTACTGGTCCTATTAGCATGTATATTGGTATTGTATTTCTTCAGGTCTACTCTTGTTATTTTAATGACCAGTCATTTAGGTATGTACCAGATTAGTAATTTATTTACATATTTGAAATCTCTTTTAGCACTGTCATCTAAATAAACTTAGAGTGGTTTATTTTACCAAATATGAAAAATATAGCAGATTTTGAATTCTAGAAATAGTTTTAAAGTAAATATATGCATCTTAGAAAAATGAATCCATTATCAATATGGTCTTTTAGATATTTACTAAATCATCTAATTGTTTATGGAACTTTTATGAAACAACCTTACAGTATATAAGACAGGATTGTAGAATCATTGTAGAACTGGAACCTAGAATAATGGGTAAGATTTTGGTAAATGACCAAGAAGGAAATTCACAGTAAATAACCCAAGAATTTAATCTAATCTGCTTCTATAAGCCAGAATATATTTTTGAATACTTTAAAATAAAAAATTAAAAACTTAAATATATAGGCTTATCTCTTTGAGACATTATTATAGAACTTGGTGAGATATTTGATTAAGATAATGTTTTAAACCACCAAAGCCAGACACTATGTCAGATGCCAACAAGAGCCTGGTGACAGGAGCCTGATATAGCTGTCTCCTGAGGACCTCTGCCAGTGCCTGGCAAATACAGAAGTGGATGCTCACGATCATCCCTTCAACAGAGCATAAGGTCCCCAATGAAGGAGCTAGAGAAAGTACCCAAGTAGCTGAAGGGGTCTGAAGCCCCATAGTAGGAACATCAATATGAACTAATCAGTACCTTCAGACCTCCTTGGAACTATACCACCAATCAAAGAAAACACATGGTGGGACTTGTGGTTCTTGCTGCATATGTAGCAGAGGATGGCCTAGTTGGTCATCAATGGGAGGAGAGGCCCAAGGTCCTGTGAAAGTTGGGTGGGCTGGGGAGCAGGGGGAACGAGGAGGGGATAGGGGATTTTCAGAGGGGAAACTAGGAAAGGGTATAACATTTGAAATGTAAATAAAGAAAAATCTAATAAAAAGATAATGTTTTAATTTTTTAAATAAAACAAGTTTTTTCAAAGATAGCTTCATAGTTTAGTGTACTGGTTGCTCTTCCAGAGAACCTGGGATCAATTCCCAGCATCCACATGGTCCACAATCATCTATAACTGGAATCCAGAGGTATCCAATTCCTTTTTCTGCCATTCTTGAGCAACAGACATGCACATGGAATACAATTCTATGTACACAGGGAAAAAAATACCCATACACATACAATAAGTTTTTAATTACTCAAAAAGTAATAGACATATATTTAACCAAAGTATTAAAAATTTCCTTGTTTTTATTTTGTGTTAATATTTATTAGTTTTACACACACACATACACATATAATTTAGTTGTTTCATCCCTTAATGACCTCTCTCATCCTAGTCCTGCTCTCATTGAACCTCTTCTACCCAACAAGAACCCCTCCTATTTTCTTGTCTGTTTCCTTGTCTGATTTCTGTTTGGTTTTTGTTTGGCTTTGTTTTGTTTTGTTTTGTTTTGTTTTGTTTTGTTTTGTTTTGTTTTGATTGCTTTGTTTTTGTAGCCCACTGAGTTCAGTTAAGGCTGCTTGCATGGGCATGAATAGTATAACCATTTACCCAAGCATGACCAATTTAGTGGTGGCTATGCCACTAAAGAAAATTACTATCCTACCCCTGCAACCATTAACTGCTAATAGTTCCTCAGAGAGTAACTATGAGCCCCTTGTCCACCCTTGATAGAATTGGTGGGTCTCATTTTGTGTAGGTAGATACACATGCTGTGAGTGCAGTGCAGTGGCTATGACAAGTTGTCCAAGTTTGCACTTTCACCAGCAATGAAGGAGTGTCTCCCTTGCTTCACATCCTCACCAGCATGTGCTATCACTTGAGTTTTTTATCTTAGACATTCTAATGGGTATAAGGTCTTTAAGTGCTTCTCGGCCATTTGAGATTCCTCTGTTAAGAATTCTGTATTTAATTCTGTACCCTATTTTTCAGTTGAGTTATTTGGGTTGTTGGTGTCTAACTTCTTGAGTTCTTTATAAATTTTGGATATTAGACCTCTGTCAGTTGTAGGCTTGATGAAGATCCTTTCTCAGTCTGTAGGCTAATGTTTTGTCCTATTGATAGTGTCCTTTGCCTTACAGAAGCTTTGCAAATTCATGAGGTCTCATTTATCAATTGTTGATATTAGAGCCTGAACTATTGGTGTTTTTCTGTTCAGGAACTTGTCTCCTGCACCAATGCGTTCAAGGGTATTTCCCACTTTTTCTTCTATGAAATTTAGTGTATCTGGTTTATGTTGAGATTCTTGATCCACTTGGACTTGAGTTTTGTTCAGGGTAAAATATATGGATCTGTTTGCATTCTTCTACATATAGACATGCAATTAGACGAGCTTTTTTCCATGTATGATTTTGGCTTTATCAGAAATCAAGTGTTCATAGGTTCGTGGGTTTATTTCTGGTCTTATATTTGTATCAATACCATGTAGCTTTTAATAACTATTACTCTATAGTGCATTTTGAGGTCAGGGATGGAGATTCTTCCCAGAGTTCTTACATTATTTAAGATTGTTTTGGCTATCCTAGCTTTTTTATTTTTTCCATCTTTCTTTAACAACTTGAAGTTCTGGATTGTTTTGGTACCTGGATGTTCTTATTGTAGTAGGTATTGGGAACATAGGAGATATTGGGACTAGGGTGAATCTCGATGGTTCTGGTGTGGCAGGCCTTTGATGGGTGTCTTTGGGTTGTATGGTTCCAGATCTGCAGGTCTGTATGGTTCAAGAGCTGGAGATGAGATGAATGTGGGTGGATAATGGAGGTCCTCCTGGGCTAGCAGGCTTCTCAGGGAAGCTTGGCTTGTTCCAGAGGACTCAGCAATAGGGGAGATGGGGAGGGGAAGGGAAGGTTACATGTATTGTTCAGGATCAGCAGGTTTGATGAAGGTGGAGGGAGAATAGATGTCCCCTAGGATAGCAGGCTGCTCAGGGCAGCTTGTCTTGTTTCAGAGGACTCTAAGCATGAAAGATGGGTTGGGGAAGGGAAGTTTACCTGTAGGGTTCAGGCTCAACAGATCTAATAAATTGCTTAGAGAGGTGGCAGGAGAATGGAGGTCTGCCTGGGCTAGCCTATACATGCATATATTTTAATCATATTCCCTGATTTTATTATTTCTTACCTCCTGTGACTCCCCTTTCCCTTCCTCCTCTTAAAAGAATTTCTTTTGTCAAATTTTATTGATATTCTGGGATCTGAAAGGAAGCCAAAGAAAGTGTCATTATTCTATTCTTTATTCTTAAATTCTCATGGAAAATTACTGTATTTACTTTATTTACTTTTCTTTTTATGAGACAGGATCTTAACTGTGTAGGCCTGGCTTGCCTGGAACACCCTATAGAGACCATGTTAGCTTCAAATTCTCAATGATTTGCCTGCAGCTGCCTCCCATGTGCTGGGATTAAAGATGAGCTACAACACTCAGCAGCTTCCCTAATACTAGAAGTTCCTCAATGCTAAGAGTTTACTACTATCCCCCATATCTAATTAGAATGTTTTAGCTCTTTCCATTTTGCCAGAGACAACCCGACTATGATACGGATTCTAGAATGGGATTGCTAGTGAGCTGTAAGAATGCTTACTTCAACAGTTCCCCTTCTCTCATGAATTTTAGAGATTAATGAGGTTTCTTTGTGTTTTTAGGCTGCAAGATCAGGCTGCAGAGACCATTGAAGCGCTCCATGCAGCTGGCTTAAAAGTCTGGGTGCTTACTGGGGACAAGATGGAAACAGCCAAATCTACTTGCTATGCCTGTCGCCTTTTCCAAACCAATACTGAGCTCTTGGAACTGACCACAAAATCCATTGAAGAAAGTGAAAGGAAAGAAGATAGATTACATGAACTATTAATAGAATATCGTAAGAAGTTGCTGCATGAATTTCCTAAAAGCACTAGAAGCCTTAAAAAGTAAGAAAGTACATCTATTTATTAATTTATACATTGATCCAAATGTAAATAACAGATTCTTTTTGTAGAAAGCTCTATTTGCTGTGATTTACTATTCTTTGTTGATTTTTTTTTTCTTCTAAATTAAAACCTTCCCTGAGGACTTGACTAATTCTCCATTTGAGATTATTTGTTGTTTTATATCCCTCTTAATGTAAAAGACAAATAGATTTCTCAAGATTTAGTGTGAAAACTTAAAAATGTTTTGTCAGTGCTGTAAATCGAACCTAGGGCCTCACACATCTTTGACAAGCACTCTACCACTGAGGTCTCCCCAGCTCTCAGTTTCTTTTTTTAAATGAGTTTATAATTTACATGTAAACAAAAGCATAAAATTGTACATATTAATAGGTTAATGTGATATTTTAACACATGTGTACACTGTATAATGTTTAAATTATAGCTAAACACATTTTTCCCAAAGCACCTTTATTTACAATAAAAAGTTTCAGAATCTAACATTTTGAAATTATGGAAATTAATATTGCCTATAGCCACCCCACTCTATAGGTAATATATGAAAATTTCTTTATCCTGTCTAAATATTACTTAATACCTCTTGATCAACTTTTCCCCACCCTTAGATCCATATACTCTCCCAGCCTTTGGACTATAGTACTCTTAATTTCTGTGATATCAATGCTTTGAGTTTCATATGAATGAAGTTTATGTGCTATTTGTGTTGTTGTTGTTGTTGTTTGAGACAGGGTTTCTCTGTATAGCCCTAGCTGTCCTGGAACTCACTCTGTAGACCAGGCTGGCCTCGAACTCAGAAATCCGCCTGCCTCTGCCTCCCAAGTGCTGGGATTAAAGGCGTGCACCACCACTGCTTGGCTACTATTTGTCTCTTTATGGCTGGACTTTTTTTTTAACTTCCTTATTATACATAATATAATGAGCTTCATTCATTTTGTCTATGTAGTTGCAAATGACAGAATTTCATTTTTGTAGCTCAATAGTAAGTTATGTATGTATCATATTTTTTCTCTTATTAGTTGATAGATACTTAGGTGGTTTCCATCTGGACTCTTGTGAATAGTGTTAAAATGAACACTAGAGCACATATATTTCTTTGATATGCATTTTGCTCTTGTATATACTCAGTAGTGAAATTTCTGGGTTATAACAGTAACTGTTTTCATTTTTCTTAAAAAACAACAACAATCTTTACAGTAGCTAAATTTGTAAACATTTAGAATCTGGACATATAATACCATCAGACTCTGTAACTGTTTACACAATTTTTGAGGTTCTAGACTATTTCCCATGTGAATTTGTGTGCTTCGGTACTCCAACAGGAACCAAATAAACCTAGATTCTGTCTTCAACTAGCAAAGGAAAAAAGATTTATGGAGCCAAAGAATTTCAAGGAAAGTTTCTGATTTACAATACCTTAGTACCCAGAGATAAGACATCACTCATTCTTCTCATTGACTACATTGCCCAGGATTTTCAGATTTCATTAGTCTACAAATAGAGCTAGTTGTGGACAGTTCTTTGAATATACGTAGGCTAGGGTTAAGAACCCCTAGGTGATATAAAATGCTATTTATTTAAATGATACATGTATTTATTTATATAATGTTCTTTAATGAGCAATATATCTTCTTGATGTTTTGCCCTATTTGAAAATCATGTTTGCCTGGCAATGGTGGCATACGCCTTTAATCCCAGCACTTGGGAGGCAGAGGCAGGTGGTTTTCTGAGTTTGAGGCCAGCCTAGTCTACAGAGTGAGTTCCAGGACATCCAGGGCTACACAGAGAAACCCTGTCTTGAAAAACAAAACAGAAGAAGAAGGAGGAGGAGGAGGAGGAGGAGGAGGAGGAGGAGGAGGAGGAGGGGAAGGGGAAGTGGGAGGAGGAGGAGGAGAAGGGGGAGGAGGAGGAGGAGAAGGGGAAGAGGAAGAGGAAGAGGAAGAAGAAGAAGAAGAAGAAGAAGAAGAAGAAGAAGAAGAAGAAGAAGAAGAAGAAGAAGAAGAAGAAAAGAAGAAGATCCCTGTTCTCTTGTTCTCTGGATTACCTTTGCCATTCAGGCAAAGATGCTGTATTTGTTTGCTCTTAAGTCATTTTATGTTTTCTCTGTTTCCCTGGGAGTTTTAACTGATGAGTTATTGAATTTTGCATCATTTCATAGTATTCTAATTAATTGACCTGTAGTTCAAAAACTAATTTTAAAGTTTTACAGTGCACAACCACCTCGTTTTTATAATTTTCAAAACTTAGAATCAACCATGTGGGCAGGCCTTGCTCCCCGTTGCACTGCGTGCCCCTGTTGCCTGGAATTTGTGTTCTTGTTACTCTACAGGTTTTTTAATAGGCAACCTTGATGGAATCTATTTTGTTTGTTTTGTTTTCTTCCTCATTTCTCTACTGAAGTTGACATTATCAATTACATCCTCCCTCAAACTCTCCTTCTTAGGCCAGTGCACTAGCTCATCATCTAAAAGCAGTTGCTGCACAAGCCTTTTGACCTGAGTTTCATCTCTAGAACCAATTCCAGAGCGGCCCTCTGACCTCCACACATGTGCACACACACAATAAAAATGTAAAAACACCAACTCTTTTTTAAAAAAAGATTTATTTATTATTTATATGGGTATACTGCAGCTGTCTTCAGATACACACTTGAAGGGTGCATCAGATCCCATTACAGATGGTTGTGAGCTACCATGTGGTTGCTGGGAATTGAACTCAGGGTTTGGTGGTGCATGCCTGTAGTTACAGAACTTGAGAAGTGGAGGCCAGAGGATCAGGGAGTTAAAGGACATCCTCAGCTATAGAGAGAATTGAAGGCCAACTGGAGCTATGTGAGATCTGTCTCAAAACAAAATAAAAATCAAGGTCTTAATTATACATTTTAAAAATCTTTTTCAGAGCATGGACAGAACATCAGGAATATGGATTAATCATTGATGGCTCCACATTGTCACTCATACTAAATTCTAGTCAAGATTGTAATTCAAACAACTATAAAAGTATTTTTCTACAAATCTGTATGAAATGCACTGCAGTGCTCTGCTGCCGGATGGCACCTTTACAAAAAGCCCAGGTAATTGGATATTAGTTAATTTTTTCATTCTGGATTCTCTGTGCACATCTCATTTCTCTCCCTGGATTTTTGTGAGCAAACAATGTATCTATACTGAACCTTGTACCATCAAGCTTGCTGACAGTTCTTTACCATTTGGACTTCTGTAATAAGTACTTAGTTTCTACTGCCTCTGTCTAGTGTTCCTTCCTCTTCATGGCATTCTTAGCTCTATGTATCCCGCCATCTCTTGTCTTACTATCCTACTGTCTTGGTTACAGAGAAACCTGGCCCAGTTCACTATTCTTCTCCTTGTTCCTCTACTACAGTTAGTGCTATCACTTACAGTTTCCTCAAAATCGTCCTTGATTTTTGTGCTTGTCCAAAATGCTGATATTTTCCTTCGCTTTCCCATTGTATCTTTTCATTTGGTTTCATCTTGCATTTTTAATGTTTTATTTTGATGTGTGGGAGTATTTTACCTGCATGTATAAATCTGCACCACTTGGGTTCCTAGTGTTTACAGAGGCCAAAAGAGTACAGTATCAGAACCCCTGGAACTGGGGTTAGAGACATTTGTTAGCTGCCATTTGGGTACTGAGAAGAGAACCTGAAGCCTCCTTCTGGCCCATTATCCTAGATTTTCTATCTGCTTTATAGATTTTTTCCCCCTATTTGCTTTCACTTTATAGTCTTAGTCTCTCCCCCTCTCTCAATTCTTCCACTGATATAGCTCTAGACCTGACTTTTTCTGAAGATTAACTCTCCTATTTCTAGGTGTCTACTAGACATTGCCATTGTGATTCCCTACTATCACATTAAATTATACTTTCATAAGACAGATCTTAAAAAAAACAACAACAACAAAAAAAGACAGATCTTACAATTTTCTTGAACAGTTTGTTTCTTCCCTGGTCTTATTTTATTCCTGTTAATGGAGCCATTTTTCTTTTGTTCCCTAAATCTCATATTATAGTCTATTTATCCTACCTATTTTTTGTCATAGCTCTAATTTTCATGAAACCTTTTGGTGTTGCCCATAATATTTCCTCCTTCCGGGAACATATGGTATCTTGTAATTCAGACCTCAAAGCCTTTTCACTGCAGTTAGTTTTCTAGACTATTATCTTCTCATCTCTTGTATCCATATAGTTTAAGTCATTACCTTCTGTCTAAATTTTTGGGATTCTACGATGTCATTAGATTCTTACAAACCCATCTTCTTGAGATTGTTTTTTATTGTTCCAACTCTGCCTTCTCTCAGCTTAACCATCATTTTTTCTTGCCCTTTCTTATTGTTTCTATAACCAAGCTTACTAGAGTTTTAACTTTTAAACCCAAATCCTTTATTGACTTCTTATGTTTTTCTAGTACATTTTACTAGTCTTCTCTGCCTGTTTCTTTCTTCAGAGCTCATTAAACTTCATCTGTAAGTAGCCTCCTAGCATCTCTGTTTCCTCATTTTGTTTCCTACCAGTGTTTTCTGTACTCTGCTGCTTGTACAGTAGCCTTCCATGTTGACCTGAATCTATTATGTATATGTGAAAATCTGTTAATATGATCACACAAGACCTACTTTATCAGTGTTTGTTATCTTCACTTCCCTGTGTGCCTTTTGTATGTCATTCCTTTTTCTCTGGGAATACCCTATTATTTCCCTGAACATACAAATTTTACTAGAATTTCATGATTTAAATTACACTAATGTAAATTAATGCCTAATTGGCAAATATTTTCCTCTCACTTGATATCATAAGCTTTCTTATATGGAAATTTTTTACATTGATTTATTTATCGTGTGGTACATGTACTTTGTTGCACATGTGGAGATAAGAAAACAGCTTGAAGAAGTCTGTTCCTTCCTTTCTCCATGTGGGTTTCAGGGATCAAAGTCAGATCTTAATATTTGGTATCAGGTGTCCTCACCCAGCCATCTCACCAGCTTTTATATGGATAATTGGATAATGTTATGTACTCCTGTACATATAGCATATTTTGTTATCTTTATTGTTTATCTGGTTATCTAATATACTTCTATTTGTAACTAATCTATATTTCATTTACATGCTTTTTAATGACTACACCTCTTCATTTTTGCATACATTTATACTTGATGAATAAAGTTATTAGTTAAGTCACTTGTTTTTCTTCAGAGCTTCCCACAGTTTTGAGAAAAACTGTTAGTATGGGTAACTTGAAGAGATCAGTGGGAAACTCCATGTTTACCAAATCCTCCGTGACTTTATTGTCAATGACCACAAATCCTTTTGTTTTGTTTTTTTTCCACAAGTACAAATTAATCTTTCTACCTAACCTATACTTTTCTTGCAAACATTGTCACCCTGGATGATTTTCTTGCCTTCCAGACTGCAGTGTTTAATCCTTGAGGTTTAGAGATCATTGTTGCACATAGTAGGGGACATGCACATTAGTTAGTCATTATTATAGCTGATTAAACCTGAATGGATGCTTTAGCTTTGTCATTTATTAGGCATTTTATAGGAACCAAATTAAGAAGAGAGATCAAGCAAAAGCTAACATTTCACTTCATTTTTATGTTGAATGACACTGGACATGTAGGAGTTTTATAATGCTTTTAACACAAGTAAAATCTTAGTCTTATTTAAAGAAGCTACTATGGTGTGCCTTCTTTGCATAGATTATTTATAATCTCTTTATCTATTATTTATGCTAACTGGTTAGAGAAATCAAGGGAACGGATTTTTTAGAAATCATTATTTAGCAGCTGAGACATTTATGTCTTGTTAAGGCTATTACATCCCAAGGAATCTTAAGAATAGATAGCGAGCAGTGACTATCTGAAACAGAGGAGGAAGACAGCTTTGACCAAAACATTTCCACAAGTAACTTTCTAAGGAGGTTTTGGAGAACCTAAAGAAGAACTTGTTTAACAACACCAGAGGTGAACATATTTTTGTTCAGTATTTGCCCTGAACAGAACACTGAGCCATACTGCAATCACTTTTACATCTAGATAAGATACTATTTGGAAAGTAACTGGATTTGTGCACCCATCTTGAATATTTTTCTGCAACTCTCGCCTCCTTTAAGATACCCCCTTTGAAATGTAGCTATCTGAAAGAGAGAACAAACCATATTGGGTAGTGAGAAAAATTAGTAAAATTTATTTGGAAGTCATATAGGTACAAAATTAGCATTTGTTCCATAATTACTATTGAGGTTTTTTTCCATTAATATATTTATTTGTTCACTTTATATTCCAATCACAGCCATCCCTACCATTTCTCTCCCACACACACACACACTCACACACTGCTCTTCTCATATCCCTCCCTCCCTTCTGCTCTGAGAAGGGGAAGGCCTGCCTTGGCACTACAAATCACTGCAGGCTCAGGCTCACCCTTTCCACTGAGGCCAGAAAAGAAAGCCCAGTTAGGGAAACGGGGTACACAGACAGGCAAAATCATCAGGGCAAGCCCTACTCCAGTTGTTGGGGGACCCACATGAAGACTGAGCTGCAGTCTTTACTACATATGTTCAAGGAACCTAGGTCCAGCCCATGTATGCACTTTGGTTGGTACTTAAGTCTCTGAGACTCTTCAAGGGTCCAGGTTAGTTGGCTCTTGTTGGTCTTCTTGTGGAATCCCTATTTCAATGGGGTATTCTAAGGAAGATGTCTTCCGAAAACGGAATAGGAGCTAACCAAAACTGTTTGATTTTTTTCATTCTTGTTATAGTGGCTTTGTACATGTTACCTCAAATCCAATTTATGACCTCCACGCTTATACATTCACAATATAATCTAAAAAGGTCACATGAAAAGATGGCAAAAGAAGAAAGCATGGCAGGAAATGTTTTGAGCATTTATGCATGTACAGACCTAGAAGCAAATGGGGTGCTGGTGTTTGTTGTGTTTTAAATGACTTGTTACTTTATACCTGAGAACTTTTATTATATTTCTGTCTACTTATAAATGACAGTAAACCCTAGTGAGTTGTTACAGATTCTGCTTTTGACTTTTCTGTCTCGTTTGTATTTAATGTTTAGATTGTCAGAATGGTGAAGAACTTGAAAGGCAGCCCTATAACACTGTCAATAGGTGATGGTGCCAACGATGTCAGTATGATTTTGGAATCCCATGTGGGAATAGGTGAGAAATATTTAATATGATGGCCTCTATAAAGTCTTCATAGTAGTAGTACTGCTTTGTAGTTGGATCATGTTTACTCTAGATTGCTTGCTTACTAATCTGGGTTTTGAGTTTGGAAATAATTGTTAATCAAATGAAAGATTTCCTCTAATAAAAAGCATTCTAAGATCCTACTAATAGTGTAGTTAGAAGGTATTTTTATATTTGCCAGACAAAGTGAGTTTTTCCTTTTTCTTTTTTCTTTTGTTTTGATTTTTTTTTGAGACAGAATTTCTCTGTGTAGCCCTGGTAGTTGTGGAACTCTCTGTGTAGGCCAGTCTGGCCTCAAGCTCAGAGATCTACCTGCCTCTGCCTCCCAAGAGCTGACATTAAAGGCACGTGCCACCACCACCCAATTATAAAGTGGATTTTTCAAACATACTTGAGCCACAATTAATTGTGTAGATCTTATTTTGACAGTGTGGATGATATCTTATTAAAGTTTTACACCTCTAGCCAAGCTGTCTACTCTCTTACAGCTCTCTTTCTTTTGAGAGTATTAACTGTTAGAGGTTAAAAGCTGATCACTAATTGGCTCCTTTTCCACACAGTGGTATTTATGAACACCTTAGGCTCTGGTGGTAAGTCTTTTTTTTTTTTTCTTTTTCTGAGACAGGGTTTCTCTGTATGGTGGTGAGTCTTATGTTGATATATACCAACTGTTTTTCTACCACTTTCATCAGGTTTTCCCCTTCCCGATTGCTATTAGGCATTCGACCTAACACCCCAACACCATTGGGCGATGGATGGGGGCACATGGAGAATTAATAGCTTGGAAATTTTTAGAGTGACGGTTAGCTTCCCAGATTACTTCTCCCATTCAGAAGTAGAATGAGTTAGCATGGAGTTCTAAGTTTGCTCATTGATTACCCAATGTGGAAATGACCTAACTCATAAAATCCATGTGTAGCTATTCAGCCTCATTCAGGGACAAAGATTCACTGTCTTCTCGTTGGTTTCCCTGACTGCAAAACCCAGACTTCTGAGTTGCCTTAATATCACAGTCGGTTTAGTGTTGTGCACAATTAAGTACATACTGAAGGCCTTAAATAATATTTAGGTAGCTTTTTCCCTTTCAGATATTTTTTTTGGCGTGTACTTGAAATAGTGACTCTTCTTAATTGTTCTATATTATTATATTAGCAAATAGCTTATCAGTTAAACATACTTTTATTTGATGTGTCAATAGCACTGTTAAAGCACATTTTTATTTTTTTAAAACTAAAGATGCACACTTGATTTGTAACATTTAAGCAACTTAAAAATATAAAAACAAATAACACATTTGGTCATTGTAAAAAAAAATTGGCACCATATGGAGATATTTTCTCTTTAGGTATTAAAGGAAAAGAAGGCCGTCAAGCAGCCAGGAATAGTGATTATTCTGTTCCAAAGTTTAAGCATTTAAAGAAACTGCTATTGGCTCATGGACATCTATACTATGTGAGAATAGCACATCTTGTACAATATTTCTTCTACAAGGTATGTGGTCATATATTTATAATTTAACTGTTTTGTAGGGAATTTTTTTTGAAACGGGATTTTGCTATGTAACCCAGATTTGAATCAAACTTCTTTTGTAACTGGAGCTGGCACATGCTCCTCTGCCGCAGCCTCCCAGGTGCTAGAATTACAGATGTGTACCACAGTGCTGAGCTCTGCAGTTTAATTTCCATGAATCAAAACCAAGGTATTTCTGAGGATCTAAAAGACTTGAAGTTATTTTGAAGTCAGCTTTCTTAAAGTATAAATTTAATAATGTTTAATCATGTATAATAATGTTTTATCCATTAAGAGTATATAGATCCAGGCCAAAGAGATATTTTGTTCACCTAAGGGTTTATGGACCTTTTTTATCCTTTTCAAGAATCAAATGCTTGTTTCATTGATTCTGGTTTTTTGTATATATATTTATCTTTTCATTTCAGATTTTTCTATTATTTTTGAGATTATAATATGAATACATCATTTCTCTCTTCCCTTTCCTTTCTCCAAACTTACACACACACACACACACACACACACACACACACACACACACACGCGCGCGCGCGCGCACACACACACAGAGTTTCATTCCTGACTATAGCCTGCTTGATCTGGATTGTGTTAGTTACATAGGTGCTTTCAGGGCTGACCATTTGGTATTGGATAACCAATTAGTGTGCTCTTCCCTAGGAAAGACCATTTCTCCCATTCTCAGCATTTTTAGTCACCTAGAGTTCCTTGTGTATGTGTGAGGCTTTGTGGGCTTTTGTCCTTGTTCAACTCATCTTTAGGTTGTCATATTGGGGAGACTCTATAGGTGTAGCTTCTGATAACAGTAGGGGACACAGTCTCTCAGGGGCTTCACTGATCATCTCGCTCTTATAATCTTTCTGCTGCCTCTTCCTCAGTGTTCCCTGGGCCTCAGTGTTCCAGGCCTTAGATGTGGGAGTTGTATTGTAGCTGTATCTATTGGGACTGGATATCCACAACTCTGCATTTGATTGGCTGTGGATTTCCATAATGTTTGTTATCTTTCCATTTCTAAAAACATTTCCTTGATGTTAAGCAAATGTTTAGAATGTAGTTAGAATGCTAATTTAGTAAATTGATGCCTGTGTGTTCTCTTCCAAGACCCATGACTTCACTATCTCTCAGTAGTTAACTACATTTCCAGTACCAAGCACGATTTCCCTCTTGTTAAACCTGTCTTAAAGCCAATTAGCTGCTAGTTACTAACAAACTATGTGCCAGTACTGCACCCTTAGTGTTATTATGCAATTCTGGTTCTCAATATGGTTTATAGGCATCATAATTGGATATCACTGTAGGTTGTGTCCTTCGATTGGAAGCTTGCATAGTACTTTCTGAATGCTGTTTCTAAGGGTAGAGGCATTCAGGTCAGTTATAGCTCAGGAGCCCCCAGGTCCTTTGTCTGAAGTGCATGGTATCATCAGCAATAGGAATTTAAACCTTCCACCTCCTGGGGGCAACCAAGGACAATAGCAATAGACTGGACGGTTTTGGAGTCTCTTGGACATTGCTGACCAACAACTCAAAAGGATCCTTCTCATGCCTATTATTGGTGGGTTTTATTAGGTAGTCTTTGGTTCTTGGAGCATTGTCGACCCAGATAAGAAAATTTCATTTTAACTATATATATTTCATTTATACTCAGACTTTTTTATAGGCTTGGTTTTAGGTATGATTAGATAGTTAACAGTATGATTCTTTAGACATTTCCCAAATAGTCTTACTGTAACTTCACCTGTCTCCTCCTTTCTCCTGTATATATCTTCCCCTTTCTCCACATTTTTCCCACATTCTTCTCATTTCTACAGTCAGATCACTTGTACTTGTATTCCCCTACACCAGCAGTGCTCCCTCATTACTTTTGTGGTTTCTACAGTTAATCCAAGATATGTACTCAGTTTGGTAATTTGGAGCTAAGATCCTCCTATAAGAGGGGAAAAGTGGCAATTTTATTTATGGGTCTGGGTTACCTCACCTAAATATGGTGTTTTTTTCTAGTTCCATTTACCTGCAAAATTAATGATTTTATTTTAATTTTTACAGCCAAATAGTATTCCACAGTGTAAATATACCCACATTTTGATTATCCATTCATTAGTTGAAGGACATTTAGGTTAGGTTCCTAACTATTGTGAATAAAGCAGCAATAAAAATAGCTGAGTAAGTATCTATAAAGTAGGACATAAGCCAAGGAATGGGACAGCTGGGTCATTTGGTAGATTTAGTTTTAGGATTTTACTATTCTTCACACTGACTTCACAGTGGCTTTACTGGTGCCGAGTGTTTCCAAAAATATGGAACATTTTACGAATTTGGATGTCATCCTTGTGTAGGGTCCATGCTAATTTTCTCTGTAGACTTCCAATTTTAATATATGTGTTGTCAAAGTGACCACTGTTTATTTCTTGAGAAAATTTCTCACTCTGTAGCCCTGGCTAGCCTGGAATTCACTATGCAGACCAAGCTAGTCTTAGGCTCACAGAGATTACTGGTTTTGATTCACAAGTAATAGAATTGTTAGCTACCACACCTGTCCATTTCAATAATTTGTAACTTTTATTAATTCTTTTTGTGTATGTCTTTGGAATTTAGATTGTACTTACTTTTCCAAGGCCGTAAGGTGCATTTTTAGTTATTAGAGAGCTCAGATTTTTCCCTCTTTGGAAATGTTTCGTGTATCTCAGACTTGCCTTGAACTTAATATGTACCTGAGGATGACCTTCAACTTAGGATTTTTTGGTCTCTAATTCCCAGGTACTAAGATTTCTGGTATCTGCTTTTATGAACACACCAGAATGTACAGAATTTATTTATGTGGTGTTGGTGAATGAACACAGGGCTTTACACACGCTGAACATGCACCCCAGCCCAGTCTGATGTTTTTAATGGAGATAATTACAGGTTTAAATTTCACTCTCAGGACTACCTAGCCCTTGGTATGTTGTATTTTCATTTTCATTCCGTTCTAGTTTTGTTTCTTTTTAACTCCCTCCTTGATTTCAGTATCCCATTCATCATCCTTTAGAAGCTTTGGTTTGGTTTGGTTTCATGTTTGGGTTTGTTCTTTTAGTTTGTTTTTGTTTTTTGATGTTTTTTGTTGTTGCTTCTGCTGCTGCTGCTACTACTACTACTAGTACTACTACTACTACTACTACTACTACTGTTGGGACAGGGTTTCACCATGTAATTCTGGCTGACATACACTTGTGAAGTTTTCTGCTATCGTTTTGTTGAAATTGCTTTCTGTTTCTTTATCACAAGGTTCTTCTGGACCCATATCTCATAGTTTTGGTCTTTCCATGTGTCTTAGTTAGAGTTTTACTGCTGTGAACAGATACCATGACCAAGGCAAGTCTTATAAGGACAACATTTAATTGGGGCTGGCTTACAGGTTCAGAGTTTCAGTCCCTTATCATCAAGGTGGGAGCATGGCAGCATCCAGGCAGGCATGGTGCAGGAGGAGCTAAGAGTTCTACATCTTCTTCTGAAGGGTGCTAGCAGAATACTGCCTTCCAGGCAGCTAGGATAAGGGTCTTAAAGCCCACATCCACAGTGACACACCTACTCCAACAGTACCACACCTAATAGTGCCAATATTAGTAACATATGCAAACCACCATACCATGGATCTCAAATGTTCTGATTGTAACTTACTGGTTTTTACCTTTATCAAAATTACATTTGGAGAATGTGTGTGTGTGTGTGTGTGTGTGTGTGTGTGTGTGTAAACTCATACATAGGTGCTACAGCATCTTGAAGAAATCTGTTTTTTCCCTTTATCCTGTAGGTCCTAGGTATGAAAGTCAGACTGCCAGTCTTGGCAGCAGATACCCTTACTCACCGAGCCGTCTCTGTCTTCATATTAACTTACCTTTGTCATTGCCTTATATTTCAGTTCCTCGGCCGTCTATTTAAGCCCTTTGATCCATTCTATTGGTAAAGCTTTTTAAGGAGCTTATCATTTGACTTACTGAAAATTTGTTTCCAGTATTTCTATTTATTTTCTATTTTAGTATTTCCAACTCTGCTGAATTCTATTTTCATATCCTCTGTTTGCTTATTTCATTTAGATGTTTGTCTTAGGTATTCTGCTTTGGAAACTTGTCTGTGTTTATACTCTCTCTGACCAGGTTTTCACCTAGCTGAGCACTAAGAGGTTTTGATGCAATGTTTTTTCACCATAGTGTAGAGGTATTTTGCTGGCCAGGTTCTGTCTATATTTCACTTTGAGTTTCCAGAGAGTACAGACCAGTATTGTTTGGAGCCCCCGGAGCCATCAACTCAACAGGGGTCTTTTGAAATGGTATTCTATAACTGTTCCAGTTCAGTACCAAGGAAAAGGTATTTTTCAGAAAATCTTTTCTCTGCAGCTGCCATGCATAACTTTTATCTCCTTTCTTCCTTTTCCTTTGTCTTTTACTGGGAGTGTTATGCTGACTTTTGAGGGTCTCTCTTTTAAGTATTGTTTCAGTGATCATTCACACAGAGAGGAGGGAGTTTCCCAGATTATGCTATTCCTTCAGGTCAGATTCAGCATTTTTTCTGTTCTCTTTTTCAAGGTTTCCTATTTTACTTTGGATTAGACTAGAGATTTTGTGGCTCTCACCCTTCTAATTGCTGTTATCTAGCCTTCCTTACGTTATTCCCTACATAGTCTATCAGACCAAGCATATATGATGTCCACCATCTTATCTAGCATCTATTTCATTTTCTTCATTCATTCTCTCATCTATGACCCATCAAATGAGTCATCATCAGTGATCATTCTTGCTACACACAGCACCAGATGCCAAGGCTGCTATATATGCATTTGTTAAATAAAAAAAATTTAAAGTGAGCCAGTTAGAGTGGTACATACCTTTAATCTCAGCACTTAGGAAGTAAAATCAAGAGGATCAATTACTTAGGAGTTTGGGGCCAACCTGGCTTGCATGAGTTTGAAAACAGCCTCTCTGCCTTTCTCTCTCTCTCCCTCTCCCTCTCTCTCTCTCTCTCTCTCTCTCTCTCTCTCTGTGTGTGTGTGTGTGTGTGTGTGTGTGTGTGTGTATCCTAAGTTTCCACATTTGCCTGCCAGTTTGGGGCTAAACATTGAGCAAGGAAGATTACAATTTAGATGATGATGATAATGAACCCAGTGTATGTAAAACAGATTGTTGTTTAACAGAAGCATTTCATTAATTAATCCTGACAAGTCTCTTATGAGTTGTAGTATCTCATTTTTAAATCGATAAAAAATAGACCTCGCTCTACCCTCTTACTCTCTGTCCCCTCTCTCCCCGTTCCCCTCCCCCCTCTCTCCCCATGTTCCTGACTTGCCTCTACTGTCGCCTGACCCTCTCTGTCTCTATTCTCTCCTCAACTCCTTTCCCCATACCCTAAATAAACTCTATTCTGTACTTAAAAAAAAAAAACAGACCTCAGAAAATGCTATAACTGGTCTTGGTTCTACAGCTAGGAAGTATGAGGACTATATTTCCACAGTCGGTTAAATCCAGAAATCTCCTCCAGAGTTAGGTTCATTGGGCTTGGCATCACTGATTACTTCTTTTGACCTTTCCCTAATAGGAGGTCCCCATGAAGATTTGTCATGTAGATTTGTTTGGTAACCTGACTTTTCCCAAAAAGCTTGATTTGCCTCCAGATGCACTTTGGCCTGTAATTCAAGCATGTGCCACCTGATGGAATGAATGCTCTTGTTAAAAGAACAAGACAAGCATTAACTTACCAAATGTTAACCAATGGTTAGAAATTGTTATGACCTCATTCACAACAAAGGACATTAGAAATTATTTCTGTAGATGACACCTTCTGTGTCTGCTATCATCTACATTACTGACTCACCACTATTTCTTTTATACAGCTGTCTTTTGTCCAGAAAGAAATTCTAATCTTGTAACCATATTTGGCTTAGCATTAAAAAATATATCCCCTCTTCTTTTATAAGATATATTAGTCAGTAATATATGTGTATGGGTATGTGCACGTGATTGGAGGTGCCCAAAGGCACCATATGACCCTGGAGCTGGAGTTAAGGGCATTGTAAATTGCCCATCTGGGTGATGGGAAGGAAACTCCCAAACCATTTTCAAAATGTTTCTCCATTACTGGAGTACTTTTATTACAAGTCTGTTTGTTTCTTCAATCTTACTCTTTTATTCCAACCAGGGTACTTTAGAATATACTACTTTCCAACGTATCTCTTAGAAATGTTACTCTCTATTGTCTGATCATTATTCTGTCTTTTAAGGTAATCCCTCACTCTGACACTGTCTTACCGTACATGGATTTTTTGTTCTTGTGGTTGTTTGCTGTTTTAAATGTATAGTTGTGTTTAAACCAGGGGCTCCCTGTGTAGACCAGAATGGCTTCGAACTTGCCATTGTTCTGCCTCCTGAGCACGAGAGCTATAACTATGCATTATTTTGCCTGGCTTTACCATATATGTTTAAAATAAATACTACTTTGTCTTCATTCTGCTATCCCATCCATCCTTAAGACCCATGATCATCCCAGAAATGCAGGATGGTTCAACATACAAAAATCTGTTGGTGTGATTCACCATATAATCAAACTGAAAGAAAAAAAACTAAGTGATCATCTTATTAGATGCTGAAAAAGCCTTTGACAAAATCCAACACCGTTCATGATAAAAAGTACTCAAGAATTTAGGGATACAAAAAACATTCCTTTACAGCAAGCATATAACCAACATCAGATGAAATGGAGAGAAACTCAAAGCAATTCTACTAAAATTGAGAACAGGAAAAGGCTGTCCATTCTTTCCATATCTATTCAATATAGTATTTGAAGCTTTAGAGGAAGCAATATACAATTGATGGAGATCAAGAGGATGCAAATTGGAAAGGAAAAAGGCAAAGTATGGACATTCCCAGATGATTGATTTTATATATATACATATATATATATATATATATATATATATATATATATATATATCCTACAACTTATAAACATCTTCAGTAAAGTATCTGAAAAGATTAACTCAAGAAAATCAGTAGCCCTCCTGTATACAGATAACAAATAGGCTGAGGAAGAAATCAGGGAAACAGCACCTTAGCCTCAGATAACAAATTTTAGAGTAACTCTAATGGAGCAAGACTAGACTTATAACTTCAGCCTGGTGGTGGCAGTGCACCTTTAATCCCAGCACTCAAGAGGCAAAGGCAGGTAGATCTCTCTACATTTCCAGCCAACCTGGTCTTCAGTGCTAGTTGTAGGATAGCCAGGGCTATACAGAAAAAACAAGTCTTGAACCTCAAAAACAAACATCCTTCAAGTTATTGAAGAAAAAAATTGAAGAAGATATCAGAAGATGGAGAAATCTCCCATGTTCTTAGGTTACAGAATGGTTAAATTAGTAAAAAGAGCTAACCTGCCAAAAGCAATCTACAGATTCCATGCAGTTGCCATCAAAATCTTCACAGATCTTAAAATGACAATCTTTATCATCATGTGGAATCAAAAACACCACAACTCTCTAAAGTAATCCTGAATAATAAAAGAACTGCTGGATATATCCCCGGTTTAAAATTATGCTACAAATCTATTGGGTGTTTGTTTGTTTGTTTGTTTGTTTTGGTTGGTTTTGGTTGGTTTTGGTTTTTGGTTTTTCGAGACAGAGTTTCTCTGTATATCCCTGGCTGTCCTGTAGACCAGGCTGGCCTCGAACTCAGAAATCTGCCTGCCTCTGCCTCCCAAGTGCTGAGATTAAAGGAATGTGCCACCAAGCCCGACTATTGTTTTTGTTTGTTTGTTTGTTTGTTTGTTTGTTTTTTAAGTCAGCAAAATAATTCATAATAGTTAAATGCCTCTTAAATATACATGGTATCTTCTGAAGCTAAAACTAATATGCACTCAACCAGTTTTTTAATTTTATTTGGAATATTAAATATGATAGAAATAGAAAAATCTCTTATGAAGTCCTCTGAGAGGAAATTGTGACTAGTTCCTTATTAGACAGAAACTGTTCCATCTTCAAGGGAGAATACGCAGCATTACTGTGGCTTCATAGAATGAGTTGGGTAGTGTTCCTTCTGTTTCTATTTTGTGGAATAGTTTGAAGAGTGTTGGTCTTAGGTCTTCTATGCAGGTATGATAGGATTCTGGACTAAACCCATCTGGTCCTGGGCTGCTTTTTTTTTTTTTTTTTTCTTCCCTTGGGAGACTTCTAATGACTGCTTCTATTTCTTTAGAGGCTTTGGGACTGTTTAGATGGTTTATCTGTTCCTGATTTAACTTTGGTACCAGGTATCTGTCTAGAAAATTGTCCATTTCATACAAATTTTCCAGTTTTGTTGAGTATAGGCTTTTGTAGTAGGATCTGATGATTTTTTTAAATTTCCTTGGTATTTGTTGTTATGACTCCCTTTTGATTTCTGATTTTGTTAATTTGAATATTGTCTCTGTGACCTCTGGTGAAGCTGGATAAGGGTCTATCTATCTTGTTGATTTTCTCAAAGAACTAGCTTCTAGTTTTGTTGATTCTTTGTATAGTTCTTTTTGTTTCCACTTGGTCGATTTCAGTCCTTAGTTTGATTATTTCCTGCTGTATACTCCTGTTGGGTATATTTGCTTCTTTTTGTTCTAGAGCTTTCAGGTGTGCTGTTAAGTTGCTAGTGTATGCTCTCTCCAGTTTATTTTTGGAGGCACTCAGAGCTGAGAGCTGTGAGATTTCCTCTTAGCACTGCTTTCATTGTGTCCCTAAGTTTGGGGATGTTTTGCCTTCATTAAATTCTAAAGTCTTTAATTTCTTTATTTCTTCCTTGACCAAGTTATCATTGAGTAGAGAGTTGTTCAGCTTCCATATGTATGTGGGCTTTCTGTTGTTTTTGCTGTTACTGAAGACCAGCCTTAGGTCATGGTGATCTGATAGGATGCATGGGATTATTTCAGTCTTCTGGTATCTGTTGAGAGTTGTTTTGTAACAAATTGTATGGTCAGTTTTGGAGAAGGTACCATGAATTGCTGAGAAGAAGGTATATTTTCTTGTTGTTGTTGTTTTAGGGTACAATGTTCTGTAGATATCTGTTAAATCCAATTGGTTCATAACCTGTATTACTTTCAATGTGTCTGTTTAGTTTGTATTTCCATGATCTATCCATTGATGAGAGTGGGGTGTTAAAGTCTCCCACTACTATTGTGTGCGGTGCAATGTGTGCTTTGAGCTTTAGTAAAGTTTCTTTTTTTGAATGTGGTTGCCCTTGCATTTGGAACATAGATGTTCAGAATTGAGAGTTCTTGGTAGATTTGTCCTTTGATGAGTATGAAGTGTCCTTCCTTATCCTTTTCCATAACTTTTGGTTGAAAAGTGATTTTTTTTTTTTTTTTTTTTGGTTTTTCGAGACAGGGTTTCTCTATATAGCCCTGGCTGTCCTGGAACTCACTCTGTAGACCAGGCTGGCCTCGAACTCAGAAATCCGCCTGCCTCTACCTCCCAAGTGCTGGGATTAAAGGCATGTGCCACCACACCCGGCAAAAGGTGATTTTTTTTTTTCGATATTATAATGGCTACTCCAGCTTGTTTCTTGGGACCATTTGTTTGGAAAATTGTTTTCCAGCCCTTTACTCTAAAGTAATGTCTGTCTTCGACACTGTGGTATATTTCGTGTGTGTAGCAAAATGCTGGCTCCTGTTTACATCTGTCAGTCTATGTCTTTTGTTGTTGTTGTTGTTGTTTGGTTTTTCAAGACAGGGTTTCTCTGTATAGCCCTGGCTGTCCTGGAACTCACTTTGTAGACCAGGCTGGCCTCAAACTCAGAAATCCACCTGCCTCTGCCTCCCAAGTGCTGGGATTAAAGGCATGTGCCACCACGCCCAGCAGTCTATGTCTTTTTATTGGGTAATTGAGTCCATTGATACTAAGAGATATTAAGGAAAAGTAATTGTTGCTTCCTGTTATTTTTGATGTTACTTTTATAATTGTGTGGCTATCTTCTTTTGGGTTTGTCGAAAGATTACATGCTTGCTTTTTCTAGGGTGTAGTTTCCCTCCTTGTGTTGGAGTTTTTCATCGATTATCCTTTGTAGGGCTGGATTTGTGAAGAGATATTTTGTGTAAATTTGGTTTTGTCGTGGAATATCTTGGTTTTTCCATCTATGGTAATTGAGTTTTACTGGGAATAATAGCCTGGGCTGGCATTTGTGTTCTCTTAGGGTCTGTATAACATCTGCCCAGAATCTTCTAGCTTTTATAGTCTCTGGTAAAAAGTCTGGTGTAATTCTGATAGATCTGCCCTTATATTTTACTTGACCTTTTTCCTTTACTGCATTTAATATTCTTTCTTGGTTTTGTGCATTTGGTGTTTTAACGATTATGTAACGGGGGAGTTTCTTTTCTGGTTGAGCTTACTTGGAGGTTCTGTAGGCTTCTTGTATGTTTATGGGCACCTCTTTCTTTAGGTTTGGGAAGTTTTCTTCTATAATTTTGTTGAAGAGATTTACTGGCCCTTTAAGTTGGGAATCTTCACTTTCTTCTATACCTATTATCCTTAGGTTTTGTCTTCTCATTGTGTCCTGGATTTCCTGGATGTTTTGGGTTAGGGGCTTCTTGCATTTTGCATTTTCTTTGACTGTTGTGTCAATGTTTTCTATGGTATCTTCTGCACCTGAGGTTCTCTCTTCTATCTCTTGTATTTTGTTGGTGATACTTGCGTCTATGATTCTGGATCTCTTTCTTAGCTTTTCTGTCTCCAGGGTTGCCTCCCTTTGTGATTTCTTTATTGTTTTTATTTCCATTTTTAGATCCAGGATGGTTTTGTTCAATTCCTTCACCTCTTTGGTTTTGTTTTCCTGTAATTCTTTAAGGGATTTTTGTGTTTCGTCTTGAAGATCTTCTACCTGTTTACCTGTGTTCTCCTGTATTTCTTTATGGGAGTTATTTATGTCCTTCTTAAAGTCCTTTATCATCATCATGAGATGTGATTTTTAAATCAGAGTCTTGCTTTTCTGGTGTGTTGGTATCCAGGGCTTGCTGAGGTGGGAAAACTGGTTTCTGATGATGCCAAGTAGCCTTGGTTTCTGTTGCTTATGTTCTTGACCTTTCCTCTTGCCATCTGGTTATCTGTGGTGTTAACTGGTCTTGCTGTCTCTGACTGTGGCTTGTCCCTCCTATAAGCTTGTGTGTCAGTACTCCTGGGAGACCATTTCTCTCCTGGAGGAATTTGGGTATGGAGAGTTATGACACAGGGTCAGCTCAGAGGTGCAGACAGAAACTAGAAGGATCCTGTCTTCAGCTCTTCTTTGATTCCTGTGTCCTGATAGCTCTGGGTGGGTCCCTCTTGGGCCAGGATTTTGAACCTAAGTGGTGGTCTTACCTATGCTCACAGATATGTCAGCACTCCTTGTAGACCAGCTCTCGCCAGAAGGTATTTGGGTGTGAAGCACTGTGGTATAGAATCAGCTCCAGGCGCAGATGGAAACTGGAAAGATCCTGTCCCAAGGGTGCTCCTCAGCTCCTATGCCCTGAGGGCTCCAGGCAGTTCCCTCTGAGCAGAAGTGGTGGTCTTGTTTATGCTCACAGGCTTGTCAGCACTCCTGGGAGATCTGCTTTCTCTAGACAGTATTTGGATATGGAGCGCTGTGGCACATGATCAGCTCGGGGTGCAAATGGAAACAGGAAGTCCTACAGAGCTATTGTAATAAAAGCATGGTATTAGCACCAGAAAAAAAAAGACATGTTGTTGTTCAAATTGAATTGAAGACCCAGACATAAATCTGTCCATATATGGAAACCTTATTTTTTTTAAAGGAAGGTAGAAATACATACTGGAAAAAAGACAGTATCTTTAACAAATTTTGTGGTTCAACTGAACATCTACATGTAGAAGAATCCAAATAGATCCATATTTATTACCATGTACAAAATTCAACTCCAACTCAAAGACCTCAACATAAAACTGGATACACTGAACCTGATAAAAAGAGAAAGTGGGAAATAGCCTTGATCCCATTGGAATAGGAAAATACTTTCTGAACAGAACACAGAACAGGCACTAAGATCAAAATACACACTTTGGGTATTATGTAAGTCTATAATGATTGTATAAATCCAATTAATATTTAAGGGACAATGCATTAGGTGTTGTATCATGCCAAATGAACTTATTTCTTTCCTGTAACAAGAATATAGCAAGCCAGCCCTGGTGTCTGTGATTGCAATTCCAGCACTTGGAAGGCTGAAACAGAAGGAAAACTATCAGTTTGAGACCAGATAAGAGTATATAGCAAATTACAAACTACCTTGGATTATAGTGTGAGGACTTGTCTCCAAAAGAAAGAAAAAGTCAATAATAGCAAGAGGTTCTGATATGTGAGATTCTCTTTTGCCTAGGTAAGGGCAAAAGTTACTCTTAGTGTGAATTACTTATTTGAAACTCATTTCTTTACATCTTTGCAATAGATAGTTATTGCATTCTAACATTAGAAGGATTTAAGAATGACTGTGTACACACCCGTTTAAGTCAATTAAGTAAAAGTACTAACTTTTGTCTTAATATTTTCCAGAACCTTTGTTTCATTTTGCCACAATTTTTGTACCAATTCTTCTGTGGATTCTCACAACAGGTACGTGCCATTTGTAGCAGAAATGTAGAGATACAAGAAGTATAATGATGACTGACTCAGAAATATGGTTAGAAATGAGCACTTTAATGATGTTGCCAAACTGCTGTGACTGGAGTATCTATGACTGCATTTTCAAATTTAGAGTCAAGCTTTATCTTGATTCTAAATGCTAGACAGTAACGTTTTTCTTAGGATATTACAACATTCCAAAGAAATGTCCTATCACTTTAAAACTTTCAGTATAGTGATGAAGAAGAGGCAGACTCTTAAACATGTGATGTGGAATATCATATTAGTGCTCTGAAGGAAAAAAATATAAAATTTGTAAAAATATAATGTAATAATAAAATGATATACTGTAACAAGGCGAGAGGCTACTAGTTTAAAGGAGCTATCTGGAACAATCTCTTTAATAAGACAACATTCAGAGAGCAGAATACCCTAAGGAAGAAACTAAACAGGCATCTTAGAAACCCTGTCTCAAACAAACAAACAAACAAACAAACAAAAATGTGCCAGGTAAGGAGACAGTCACTGAGGAAGGGATATAAAGTGTGGTAGTGCTGGCAGCAGCATGCTGTATTGTGTGTTTGGAGTACATATGTGTAGTCTTTTTCAATCCATAGCCTCATTAGTTACTTTCTGGAATTCAAAGTAGACTAGGAAAATGTAGAAATTGAATCTATTTAAAACAAACAAAAAGCCCTCGTTTTCTTTAGTAAAGCTAGGATATTACTTTTTTGTTTTTTCCATGAAAAGAATATATTTGTAATAGCTTTAACAAGATGACAGTATTATCAAATAAACCTGTTTGTAGGACATTGTGTCTCCTCAAATTATACATTTGAAAATTGCAATTAACTCACGTAACCTTAAACTTCCATCCTGAATCAAAAGTAGATTGATGCTTCTTTTGTTTAAAACAAATGTAAGATTAAATTACACACCAGCCAATCTAAGGAGTTTCTGTTTTAATTTACTCATTAGGGAAAATAGATAGTTTCCAAAGCAAATTTAGTAGTGTATGTCATGAACTAGTACTTTCATTTGAAAATTAGAAATATAGAGCCAGGCATTGGAGGCACACTCAGGAGGCAGAGGCAGGTGGATTGCTGAGGTCAAGGCCAGCCTGGTCTACAAAGTGAGTTCCAGGACAGCCAGGGCTACACAGAGAAACCCTGTCTTAAGAAAGAAAGAAAGAAAGAAAGAAAGAAAGAAAGAAAGAAAGAAAGAAAGAAAGAAAGAAAGAAAGAAAGAAAGAAAGAAAGAAGGCAGGCAGGCAAGTGAGCGAGCAAGCATATTTTATGCTTTTTAATTTACTGCAATATTTTTTGATGATCTTAAATCTTTGTGAAAGTTGTCTCCATATTCTATGCAGAGCCATCCTTTTAATTTCATTGAGTATGCTGAATATACTTTATCTCTTGCCCTTGTTGTTGTTGTTGAAACCAAATAGTGTCATGATCCCTTCCTCTTGGTCTACCCCCAACTCTACTTACTCTTTGTCTTGAATTTGAACACCTTGGTGAATAAAGGATAAATCATATTAGTCCTCAGTGCTTGGCACTTACTATGCTTTCTATTTATTAATGGTTTGATGTCAACTAATGAATGATCTAAAAAGTTCTGTTCAAGTTGTTTCCAGCATTTTCACATGACCTTTCATTATACATGGATGTTTACTTCACTGGCTAAAAATATGAAGTTGTATTAATTATTGTCACCTTTAAATGAATTTTATTAATCAGAGAACACTTACATAAATAAATGTAAAAGTGTATATGCAGTATGCCTTTAATTCAGACAATACAAAATAGTTCTATGATGATATGTAGCAGTGTATATCTAATACTAAACTCAATAAATACTTGTACCTGAATGAGGTTCATAAAATATTTTAAAAGTTTTTCAATAGAAGTTTTGTAGGCATGGTGTTTAAAAGCACATATTGCTTTAGCAGAGAACTGAATTTAGTTACTAGCTCTCATGTTGGATAGCTCACAACCATCTGTAACTCCAGCTCCATGGGGTAGAATTTTTTTTTGAAAAGTTTTGTGATTCCTGTATGACCTTTACAAATAAGGCATGACTTCTGCATTCACTTGTCTAGGATTTACTGAGGGCTTTCAGGATTCTCTCCTCTGTTTTGGGAGCTCAATACTGTCAAAGCACTCAAGACAAAGATCACTAGGCACATTTATAGTTGATTGAATTAGGTTTATTAGTCATTAGGGAGTGAGTACACAAACAAGAGAGGAACTCTCAGAAAAGGGTGCTAAAATGGCTTTCTTATAGTATTTGAGCTTTATTACACTATTTGGGATTAGAAAATATTAACCCAATATCTATAAAGTAATATCCAGAAAAATCTGCAATATAGATTGGCTACTGCCTATGATTTAGTTTTTCTAAGGACTCCTGGATTGTACATATATGGTCTTTTCTAAAATAACTAAATATCTATATTTTTAGCAACTGAAAAATCTTATGTAAAGTTAGTAGGAAATATTATTCAGATTCTGATCCTATTAAAGGGTCAGGTATGTTAATTATGACAAAGAATTTTTCAGTATTTTTAATCTTTGCCAGGTAAGGTGACCTAATTTACAAAGTTTTCTTTGTTGCCCCAAAAAGTATTTTTTTTAAAAAAACTATTTAGCTAGAAGTTTTACAAATACATAATTATCTTATAGATGAATGACCATAGTCCATTCTTTTCCTGTTTTGTTTGTCTGTCTTTTCAGCCACTCTATGATGCTGCTTATCTTACAATGTACAATATCTGTTTCACATCCCTGCCTATCCTGGCTTATAGTCTACTGGAACAGCATATCAACATTGATACTCTGACCGCAGACCCTCGACTGTATATGTAAGTTGGAAATATTATTTATACAATTTCCCACTCTATAGTCCAAGTTTGTTTGGAACTTGTGGCTCAGACTAGCCTAAAATTTGTGAAATCCTTATGTGTCAGACCTGGTATTAATGGTGTATAAGTCACTATGCTGGGCTTTTAAGTAGTGTGCTTTATTTCATCTATAGGTAGGAAGGACACAGAACTGCTCACTTGGTTATTAAGTGGTTCAGCTAAAACAGATGATTCAACTGGAAAGTGGTACATTTCCCGAGATACCAGTCCTGGACTTAATGCATATATTTGTGATGTATGGATAGGTCACATGTTATTGCATAGTCTTAGACAGAGATGTAAAATAAAGGCTTTAACATAACTATGGCCCAGCCTAAAGTGTAACTTACCGTCCTAACATTGTAAGCAGTAGGTACTCACTTTGATCAAACTTGATTTTACCTTGTTCCTAGAAAACAGAATGTTATTAGCTTGACAACTGTATAAACATGGTTCTCTAAAGTGTCCTATTGAATTTTAACAGTGGCGTTATATATTTCACCTTTAGGACTTAGTGACTCAGACATTTTGAAAGATATTGATGTGAAACATTTAGTTATTTTTATATTCTTACTAGAAATTTGGAAACTGAAATAATTTTTTTTTGTGTGAAGAGAACAGATAGCTAACTTCTTGACCTTTAAACAACATTCTGGTAACATCTCCTGCATATCATATGGAGTTAGTCAAACTATGTTGCCAGTCAGCCTTTATCCAGATACTCATTTTTGGTTTATTTTTTTATGCTTTCTTTCATGCTGGATGGTCTACCTATTTTGATTTCTAACAGCTTCTTCATCTAAGTGTGGCTAAGAAATCTAACTGGTAACTCAGTATACCATGATACTCTTGCCAATTTTTCCCAGATTTTTGCAAGGACAGGAATCACTTTCTACTCTTGACCTCTTTGCCCTAGTCTAAGTCAGTGACTAGAAAAGTCACATTGGCTGAGCACTAACTCCAAGGGTCTTTAAAGAGATATTTTTTCTGTTTCTGAGAAACAACCACATCTTTCTTCTCTCACTTTTGTATTTATATACAACATCCTTTGAATTTCAGATTTACACTTAAAAGTCCTATAAGATAAAAAGTTGTATGATTTGACAATATCACCCAGTGATATTTCTATAGTATTATCAGTAGGTGTGCTATTTAAGTGATTAGATACCCTTTGACACATGGTAAGAGGAATTAGAAATAGAAGCAAAAAAGAGATATATACACAAACCTATCTTCTTTGTTCAGATCTGCTTCATTAGAAGTAACAGCCTTATTTCATTTCACTTTCTAATATTGACTGAGAAGAGTGTGCTAGTTTTGAAATTTTCATTTTACTCTGTCTACCTGCCGTTTATCAGGACATCATTGTACAGCTTCTAACATGTGATTTGACTTGGTGGAAAACCAAGACCTACGTAAAAAATGTTACCCTTCCAATCAGAAATGTAAAGAAATATATGAGCAGATACAATTAGAAAACTTGGTAGAATTGTTAAGAATATGTGTACATTTGTTGTTGTGTTTGTTGTCTGTCTGTTTGTTTTGAGACATGGGCTTACTGTATAGCTCTGGCTGTCCAGGAAATCACTATGGACCAGGCTGATCTTGGAGAGCAACCTGCTTCTGCTGGGATTGAAGGCATGTGCCAGTACACCCAGCTAAGAGAACATATGTTTGAAGTTAATTTAATGCAGGCCTTTATATTAGTTTTGTCTCTTACTGAGTGAATTCCTATACTTAGACTCACTTGAGGAACTTTAAAATAATCTGATGTCCAGGTTATATACCATAGTAAGAAAATCAGAATGTATATATGTAAGTCAGGCATCAGTATTTATTAACTTAATACTTGTTGTTTGTGTACTATGGTATAATAGTTCAATACATGCATAATGATAAAGTCAGAGCAGTGTTTTCATCTTCTCACATACCATCATTTCTCTGTGCTGATGACCTTCAAAGTCTTCTGCTTATCTTGAAGTGTCTAACTATTGTAAACTACCTTACTGTAGTATACCACATTAGAACTACATCTGACTCTCTAATAGGTAGTAATTCTAGGAAGATATAACTTTGGTCCATCTATCCTTTTATTTTAAAAAATCTTTCTGATCATTAGAGTAGGCCCTTCATTATAAAAATATGAAATAAATGCCCACTTTTCTTGTTTCCTTACATCTTTAAGTCAACAGCTTACAGAGATTTATTAATTTTTCCCTCCATTTCTTAATAGGAAAATTACCGGTAATGCTATGTTACAGTTGGGGCCCTTCTTATATTGGACATTTCTGGCTGCATTTGAAGGGACAGTATTCTTCTTTGGGACTTATTTCCTTTTTCAGACTACATCCTTAGAAGACAATGGAAAGGTAAAAAGAACATGTATTTTTCCATAGGCACCGCATTTATCACATGCATATTCTTGTGGTATTAATTTTTCAGTATTCATTTTGAAAACTATTTTTAACAGTAGTTTTTTAACATTAAGAAGTTAATGACATAAGAAATTCCTTTTGTATGTGTATTTAGGAAGAGAACTTAAGCAAAACCTTTGAAATCTTAATTTATTTGTAGTTTTTAGGAAGTGACAAGAGTTCTTGATACTTTTACCTTTATCCCTGTGTGCTGTGACATTTTAAAAATAGTCTTTTTTCCATGTAACTGCACAGCCTGACCATCTGCATTTCTAATTCACACTTAGTAGATTCCCGTGTTTGGAGTTGAAGCAGGTAGCTACTGTGTCTGTGTACTGTTAGACCAGTATGTAAAGAGGAAAATCTTTTCTCTCCTTCCTGCTTTTCAAAGTGGGAGTACAGTGATGTTTGTTTGTTTGTTTGTTTGTTCGTTTATTTTAAGAGCTCTGTTGGTACTGCTCCTACGTTCTGAGCAAACGGCAAGAGCGGTGAGAAGCTGCACTGGGACAATTGTGTCCTACTTAGACAGTAGGAGAAAATGACTCCTACAAGGAAGGAAGCCATCTTCCTGTAGCCACACACTGCAGACTGAACCTTCTGACCCACATGTTGTTTTTATTATGTTCTCCTTTGCCATGTTTGGTACTCTTCTTTTATGGTCATTCTTACTAATCATAAATATGAAGCAAAACTATGTTTCAAAAGTAATTTATTACATATAATCTGTCTAAAACCTACATAACTAACATCTCTTACAAAAGTGTATGCTTAATGAATTTGAATGATACTTTGAAATTAGCTGCTACAGTCAGGCCCCTCTAAGTTTGTTTAGTATGAATCCCAAGTATTAATCATAGTATAATGACTAGGAAAATATTAATTACCCTTAGAATACATATACTAAGCACTTGCCACAGATAGTCCTACAAAATCACGGGTATCATTGGAAAACTCACATTAGCTTTTCAAGTCAACTTTTGTGGTCTAGTAATTAGAAATTCAGTTTTGTGATTTCTCAGATCCTTCACCTATCAGTAATTCTGTGACTTTGGCTTTTTATTTTTGACACAAAAATTGTATATAGCTGGCTACTGCTGAAAAAATCCTTTGCTTCAGATTTATTTTATGTTGACACTCCTTGGCTTAGCTAACATTCCAGGTGGTATATAAGAATCAGTGACCCAACCTTTGCTATTTCGTTTTGTATTTTGACTTTATGAAGTCCAAATTAAGATTTTACTGTATATGTCACCACCCTTTTTAAGTGTTTGCTAAAATTACATAAGTGTGAGAATTATCAGCAGCTAAACTCATGTATGATTTGGTAGAATCCTTTTTTCTTCTATTAACCTTATTTTATTTTTATTTTGTAAAAATGTTTTACATTTCATTTTCTGTTTCAATGTTCTGCATTCAGATCTTGACAGCATTTGGTAAGCATATGTGCCATTCATTGCCATCCTTTGGATTTATAAATGGTACTGCTTCTCTGGTGTGCACATGCTAACAGAGTGCTTATAGTCACAAATTAGACTCCCTTTAGAAGTGTGAGTCCTTTCGTGCTTATGTGAGAACTCTCCTTATATTCTAGGACAAAAACATCAAACTCATTAGTGGCATGAGTTATTATTTTGATGAATGGTGCTTCTAGGGGAGTGGTATTCTTTTTCTTCCTCACTGTTTGATGCTGTATGGTAATAAATATAGTCACCAGTGTGGTGTATGTATTCATGAAAGTCTAGTGTTGCCTCTTAATCTTAGTGACCAGCTATTTTCCCAAGTAATTCATAAAAAGATTGCTGTCAATTTTCTTCAGGATTAAACTTGACTTTTTATTTCTTCAGCAGCCTTGTGTATTCGTGATATATATAATTGTTAAATGTTTTTCAGATTTACGGAAATTGGACATTTGGAACCATTGTTTTTACAGTCTTAGTGTTCACTGTAACGCTGAAGGTTAGATTTTTATTCATTCAACTATATTTTGTTTAACTTTATCACTTAATCTTTGTATTACTATTTGTCATCCAACCCATTGTCTGAATGCTTACTAAAAAGTGGGTAATGATAAGGGTTTTAGCATTTGTATACTATTTGTCACTTTGTCTAGTACATATTCTATGCTATTTTGTTTTGGTATTAAGAAATTCAGACACCACACTTACATTGGAAATCTATTCCTTCTTAATCTCTGACATTGTTTGTTTTGTTTTATTATTGAAAAAAAAATTTAGTGTATTCTGATTATGCTTTCCCCATTCCCTAATTTCTCCCAGATCCTCCCTACCCTCTAAATCCATGTTTTCTCCCTCCCGCCCTCCCACCCTCCCCTTCTCTCTCTTTGTCCCTCCCTCCTCCTCTCCTTCTCACACTATGTCCTCCCTTCTCTCCCTGCCTCCTTACTTTCTGTCTCCCTCTGCCTCTCTCAGTCTCTCTCGCCCCCCCCAAAAAAAAAATAAAGAAAAGGAAATAAACAAATAGGCAAACAACAAAAACAAAACTCAAAGTAATTGGAAACCAGAAGCAGGAATGAGCATGGATTCCCAACTGCTAACCAAAAGGCCATCTGTAATTGACACCTGCTTTCAAAGAAAAAAAGTAACTGGTGCTCTTAAGGCATTACACTAAATTATATAAACAGGATGAAAGCTCACAAATATATATATATATTTATAATATTTCCATGTTAACATTATATATCTTATATCTGGGGACTGAAGAGATGGCTCAGCAGATGGTTCTGTTCCTAGCCCCCATGTTGCAAGGTTCACAACTGGCTGTAATATCAGCTGCAGAGAGGCCAGCAGCCTCTTTGGGTATCTGAATACATTGGCAGATACCCAAAATAATACATATGAAAATTAATAAATTTATATCTTAATTTCTTTTATGTCACTGCTTTTGTCCTTTTTGTTGCGGCCTTTACTTCCTAATGAGAAAGGTCCTAAAGCAAGTGATCTAAATTTTGATTTTTGTGTGTGTGTGTGAATGCTTTGCTTGCATGTGTGTCTGAACACCATATGCATAAAATGCCCACTGAGGCCAGAAGAAAATGATGGATCTCCTGGTACTGGAGTTAGAGACATCTCTGAACTGCTAAGTGGGAGATAAGATATAAACCTGGGTCCTTTAGAAGAACAGCCGGTGCTCTTTAACCAATGTACCATCTTTCTAGCCACTATATCATTTTTTTTAAATGACTCTTTAAAAAAAATGGAATCTCTACAAGGATTACTGGCTGGCTTTACAGGAATTTTAGTGATTAAGACATTGAAATAAATGTCTGTATGCAAAAGAACTTGGTGGTAATGCAATTTTATAAATTCTATTAATTGCTGAAATATAGCTATATGTTAGTTAATGAAGTATATAATGATATGTGACAGAGCTAGACATGATTACCTGTGTCTGTAATTCCTGTATTTGGAATTCAAGACCAGTGTGTCCTACTCAGTTAGTTCTAGGCCAGGCTGGGTTGAGTGAAAATCCCTGTCTCAAAAATAAACAAAAATTATCTGTATGACAGAAGAAAGGTAATTTTGGCAAAATCATTGTCATTAATATATAACCATATAATAATGCTATAAAGCCTTGTTAAATGCTGTCCTTGAGACTCATAAATTGGGACTTTTTTTTAACAGATCCTTTATAGCTGCACTGTATCTTTTTTTATTATTATTAATCATGCCATTTGTTTACAAATGATATCCCACTTCCCGATTACCCCTAAATTATTTTTATCAAATGATATCCCACTTCCCGATTACCCCTAAATTGGGACTTTTAATAGCTAAGAAAGCATAATCAGATTCCTCTGAGCCTTTGAGTAATATTTCACATGTAGTCTAAGGTTAAACCAGAATTCAGAAATATTGTGATAGGATTGCTCTATAATTTTTATAGATTTTTAATTCTAATATTTTCATTATTCATTTGTATTCATCTGCTAATTCAGTAATATAGAACGTGTGTGTGTGTGTGTGCGTGTGTATGTATGTATGTGTGTGTGTGTGTTTCTATTCCATAACATGCCTGTGAAGGTCCAAGGACAATTTCCCTTTGGTAATGGGGATAACTTAGGTCTTCAGACTTTCCAACAAACACCTTACCTACCAAACCATCTTGCCAGCATTCTATGTAGGATTTCATATGGAATGCTGGAATTCATCTCAGGCTAAACATTTCATAACTCTGTATCCTTGGGCAAGTAACTCCACTTCTGTATGTCAGCTTCTACAAAAGAGATCTAAAAGGAGCTCTTTCCCCATCTTAGGGGTTTGTGATAGCTTAGGGAATCAAAACAAAATATTGAAATGAGGTGTCTAGAATGTACATATTATAACCAGTGCCAATTGTTACTGTTGTTATACTTCATAAAATCATGATTGTAAGTGGAAATGTCCCACTTCCCCCAGTAGGGAAGGTTCTAGTCCTTCGCTTAACAATTAAAAGCTATCCTTATTTCAGTATGCGTTCTTCAAATGATATGCACTCCTTCCTCTTTTCAATGAGTACTACTGTAACATTTTCCCCTAGCAACCCAGAGTGGGAATTCAGGATTGGTCTGGGTTCACAATGATATCAACATCCTGTTATAAATGAGAAACTGTAACAGAGGTAATGACCATGGTGCAACAGCAAATAAAATTAAATGCTCTTGTTATCAGCTTGTATGAGCTAGATATTTTAAGCAAGAGCATGAGCCTGTATTTTATTTCTAGCTCACATTTGAAAAACAAAGGCACCACCATCTAAGAATAAAGTCCCTATCAATCTTTATAGAAATATGAAAAATTTTAAATGGAAGACAACTAAACATTTTATTAATTTGATGGAAAAGCTAATGATTTTGTAGTAGGAATTCCATGGTCCATTGCTTTATGATATATGATGTATAAAGATAGTTGCCTCTACATATAGTGACTCTCACCTGTTGGTGCTTTTATAACTTTGTGTCTACTCCTTGCTACTCGTACCCTCTCCTGCTTTTTGGCAAACTTGCCTCAAGGAGAAGCTTTATCTTCTCCTTTACTAGTATATCCCTGGCCACTACTCCCTGAAGACTTGGGACTTTGGCCTCCTAGTTATTACTATTGCTTCACTGGTAACCTGTCATTCAACACTGAGAAATCTGTAGCCCTCCACCTACAAATGTGTTGACTTCACTACACTTCCATGCTTTGTTATAGAATTTAGAGACCTCAGGGCAGCACTCAACATTCTTACTTTAGTACTTTAAAAAGACTAGTTTCTGCTCTTTTAGTTACACCCCCTTCTAAAGTCATGGCTAAATGTGAATCCTCCCATATGTATTGTATCTGTATAAATTGTCAGATATCATAATGTATTACCTAGCATATTTTTGTGATATATATGCTTGCATTGTATCTTTTCAGCTCGCCTTGGATACCCGATTCTGGACATGGATAAATCATTTTGTGATTTGGGGTTCTCTAGCCTTTTATGTTTTCTTCTCATTCTTCTGGGGAGGAATTATTTGGTAAGCAGCTGTACATGTGTGAGCAATATTAACTTTATATGTAACTTTTAAAGTTTTGATTATATATGATATATAAGATTGCTAATCTATAAATGTTAATGGATTAGAGGTTACTTATACCTTATAATATTGCTAGCTTTAGGTAAAACTTCAAATATGAATATCTTAGTCCATTTATTCAAAAGACCTGGCTTTGCATAGATAGCCTCTGCCCAAATATTTAGATTTTTAGGTATATAGGCAGCTGTCTGTCAAATGCAACAATAAATATCCTGACCTTACATGTGCTTTCCAATAGAAAGGCTTATCCTGTAAAGTTTCTACCTTACAATATTGGCCAAAACATATATTAGTGTCCATTTACACCAGTGGTTTTCAACCTGTGGATCATAACCCCTTTGAAGGTCATATATCAGACATTTACATTATGATTCATAACAGCAGCAAAATTATGCTAATAAAATAGCAAATAAAATAATTGTATGATTGGGAGTCATCATAGCATGAGGAACTGTATTAAAGGGCTGCAGCATTAGGAAGGTTGAGAACCACTGACAGACCCTAATGCCACATAAATGATATCATTTTCCTTCAGTGGGAAAAGCAGGATCATAATTTCAAGGTCATCTTCAGCTACATACTGAGCTTGATGCGAGCCATATAGAGACCCAGTATCATCCCTCACACCTCCCAAAAGGGGAATTTCTCTTTTGAAAACCTAAGGGGGCTGGAGAGATGGCTCAGCAGTTAAGAGCACTGACTGCTCTTCCAGAGGTCCTGAGTTCAAATCACAGCAACCACATGGTGACTCACAACTATCTGTGATGTGATTTGATGCCCTCTTCTGGTGTGTCTGAAGACAGCTACAGTGTACTTACATATAACAATAAATAAATCTTAAGAACAAAATCTACTTAAGATAAAGTCCTTAAAAAGAAAATCTACTTTAAGAATATAACACCTTAGAGATGCTATTATACAACTAAACCAAAATGTATTAACTAAATGCAATATACAGTTGTCTCTTTACCCAGAATTCTGTGACTCTGTAATCAACATATGAAAGTTAGACAAATTTTCTCAATAATAAAATATTTCTAGACCCTAAATGATTTTGAACCCTTTCTACAGACTTTTCCTCACTAATTAAGTCATTTAAAGGAAAAGTTTTGTTTTTGTTTTTTGTTGTTTTTTTTTAATCTGAGTGCTTTGTCTGAATGTACAGCTGCATGCAAGAAGAGGGTATCAGATCCCTTTATAGGCTATGAGCCACCATGTGGTTGCTGGGAACTAAACTTATGAACTCTGGAAGAGCAGCCGGTTCTCTTAACCACTGAGTCATCTCTCCAGCCCCTAAATGAAAGGATTTTTGTCATACGTATTTTCATTCCATAGTACCTACTGTAAATGAAGTACAATAGTCTTATTTTATTTTATGGTTTGAGGGTTTCAATTTTTCTCAATGAACCATAAATAAATGCATGAAAAACTCTAGAAATTTTAAATTACAGTTCTCTGTAGTGTGATAAAATTGCATGCTACCCAACTCTGTCGTGTTAGACATGAAACATCCCTTTGTCCCGTGTACTCAGGTCAGCTGTCATGGTAGCACACACACTTGTATTCAAGTGACACCTCTTTTGGACAAAAACTGTGTCAGCAACATATAAGAATAATGACACGGGTGACTTTACTATCCTCATTTTATTTCATTATTGTTCTTCATCTTTCCTTATAAATGAAACTTATGGGTATTATTGGAAACTGTCAGGGGAGGGTACTAATCGTCACTCAGGCACCCACTAGGGCTCTTCAAGTTCTGTGCTGAAGGGGAGTTATTCAGGTCAAGTTATACATGAGCTTACAATTATAAAGCAACCAACAAAATGTGACTAAAAATTATAGAAATCTTAGCTTTATTATGACTAATTGCTTTGTACATGTCTTACATAGAGACATTGAGACCCTTCTTTTTTTTAATTAAAAAAAATCTGGTATATGTATGTGTGTGAATGTGGGTTTTTCACATATAAGTGCAGTGTCTGTGATCAGAAAAGAAACTACTTTATAAAGGATGATGCATGATAAATGATCTAATGATAGAACAAAGTCGTTACTAACCTAGAGTTCCTGAGTTCCCAATCATCTAAGGAGGTCTGCTATTCATCCTAACCTTACACAGCTACTATCTTCCCCTTAGTTTAAAAGAATACTTTAGATAGTGTTACAGATAAGAGAGCTTGAATGTGTTTCTCAATGCTACTTAACAGTAATGTCAGATGTAGGATTCTCTTCAATGCCTGGCTTAGTAACTGTAGCCTGCCATCTATCTATCTCCTAGGAACAAACTGTTATTCAATATTTGTTTGCAGACAAAAAGAGTAGATTCCTCTCATTTATGAGTGACTATAAACTGTACACTTCTTTTTTTTTCTTTTTTATATTTATTTATACCAAAGTTTTTAAGAGGGGTAATTCATTTTTTAAAAAGTAGAAAATCCTTCCTCATTTTAATAAGACAGCTGAACAAATAAAATGATTATTAGGATAAAAATTAACTTCATTTCTCTTAATACCTTGAAGCTTTAGCATTTTCCAATGCATATAAATATCCATCATTTGATTACATGATCATTTTGAAGTCAGATGAATTTTTTTTTCTTCCTTAATTCACATCCCTTTTCTTCTAAACATTTGGTAAATTAAGTTTGTTTACTTCTATTTGGGATATTCTAGAGAAAATTATTTTAACATGTGTGAGGAAGATTCCTTTTAAATGCAAAAGACAGTTTGAGTTAAACTTCTGTTTTACCTGCCAGGAACTGATTTGGTTTTACATTCTGTGTTTTCTTTCCATTCCAGGCCTTTTCTGAAACAACAGAGAATGTATTTTGTGTTTGCTCAAATGCTCTCTTCTGTATCCACATGGTTGGCTATAATTCTTTTAATATTTATCAGCCTTTTCCCTGAGATTCTCCTAATAGTTGTAAAGAATGTTCGAAGAAGAAGTGCCAGGGTAAGGACTCCCTTTCTCTTGTAGCCTATACTTGGAAGAGGCTTCCCTGTCTATCTGCCATGAACTGTAGAGAATGACATTAGTCCCAGCGTGTTAGTTACAGCATGTTAACCCTCCTTGCAGGTTCATCACCTACTTTCCTCTTCTGCATAAACAGTATAGTAAAACTTCCTTATCCAATGCAGGGGGTAAGTAGATTCCTTAATAGTGCTCTGTGTCATCGTTAGCAATCCATATGGAGTATCTCATATGCTCCATATGGAATTTTTAAAGGAAAAAAAAGACTTTATTTTATATTTATCTCAGATTTTTCACACTAGGAATTTCCACACCAACATTTCAACTTTGACCTTAGAAATTTCCCTGTGGACTGTTTGCAGATGTTTTGTCAGTTGATATCCTGATTTGCCTCTTCCAAAGCTGTCCCCTTCCTGTGATTATAGTGCTGCTTAATCTCTGTGCTGCTTCTAGCCCTGTCTCATAGCAGGATATTTGAACCAAAGAGAACTGCTTGGATGTACTTTTAACATCCTTACTCTTCGGGACACACTTGTAAACATTCATGATAGTTTATAAGTGTGTTATAATTTTTAACTATTAAATTACTGTAAAAAGAAGTTATCTCCTTCTGTCACATCTGATATCTTTTGAACATTTCTTTTAAAGCTTTTAAAGTGAAAGGGTTAGAATTGCCTGAAAAATGAAACCACTGGCAAATTTTTACCAGCAGATGAATTAAGTAAATCATATTGCTGCTAACACTCATTCCCTTTGTTAAAATAAAGTCCTACTTCTGTCATACTGATATCCACTAAATCTTATAACACCTCTAAGGCAGTATTTTAGAAAAATAGTCAAGTTTTGACTGCCTGATGTGTTTAATCAAATTTATCAACCAATTGAACCACAAAACTTATATCATAAAGATCTTTCTGAATATTGAATTACAAAACCCAGTTGGGTTACATTATGTAGAAACAAAGATGTGAAATTATTATACTAGAAAAGTTTTCAACCAAGTTTTAAAGAACTAAAAATACAGCTTTAGTGGTAGCACTTTAAAAACATTCATGATACCTTGGGTTTAATCCTTAATAATGGGGAAAAATCAGTATATAGCTAGGTGAACAGAATTGCTCCGAGCTACCTGTTTCTATATAGCTTATGGGAAAGAATTAAACATAATTTTAGTATAGATAAGGCTTATTAGTTTACTCTTTAATTCTTTCAGTTGCCTCTAACTCCATCCAACCTTGGTTTTAGTTTTAGAATGGGAAGTAGTATTGATGGATCAGTTTTCTTCCAGACTGGCTCAAATGCCAGTTTCATGTAACCTAATAAAAATGTTTAAGACAAAAGAAAAGAATAAAATTATTCAGGGACTGAGAATATAGTTCAGTTGGTGGAGTACTTTCCTAGTATGCATAAAACCCTGGATCCCATCCTCAGCATTACCTAAGGTGGATAGAGTGGCCCATGCAAGTAATATCCAACCAAAGGACCCTAGTTCAAGATCATCCTTGGATATACACAGATACCCTCTAAGAGGGAGGAATGAAAGGAAAGAAATATTTATTTTTCAATACAGAATTTACAAAGAAAGATTTCTTGCATTACTGTTCTATTTTCTTTATCTGAAATGTATGCTTGGGGTGCTTCTAAATGTTTCTCTTTGTGATATGGAGCAAGCTCATTTTGCAAAATGGCTTACAGTCAAGCTCCATGCTAAGAGGGCAAGAAATCTCAGAAGTCAAAATCTTAATATGTATTATCATAATCTTAGGTCCTCTGTAAAAAATGAGACAGCAAGTAGAATGTCCAGTGATGTTTGCTGAGGGGATGCTGCTAGGAAGCTATAGGCCCATAGACTCAGAGCATTTTCCTTCACATAAGCAGGTGATAACAGGTTTGACTTGAAAGCATACAGTGTTGCCAGTGGGTCAGCATGAAATTTGTCATGGTTTCTATCCATGACAGGAGAAATTCTAAGGTCTGTGATATAGCTTGGCATGATATTATGCTAGAGCAAGCAGGAAATTTTCCATAACCATTTCCATCCATGCAATCATTCACTCATTACTCCTATGCTTTTTGAACCAGTAAACGTTTATTGAACCACCTGCTGATGAACATCTCTATATATGCAGCGTCTGAAAGGCCAAATTGTTTTTCAGACTCTGTAGGATTTTGAGAGTTACAAATGAGTCAGAACAGTTGTGGACACTAAACTGCACTATCTGTGTGTGGGGGCGGAGGTGATATATATTGAATGCATACAGGCTAACAGAAACATGGCAACCATATGTCACATCAGTTTCCATCATGTCTGATTGGACCATTGATAAACAAGCAGAAGACAGCTTTTTTTTTTTTTTTGGATTTTTTCAAGGTAGTGTTTCTCTGTGTAACCCTGGCTGTCCTGGAACTCACTCTGTAGACCAGGCTGGCCTCGAACTCAGAAATCTGTCTGCCTCTGCCTCCAGAAATCCACCGTCTTCTTCTTCCCAACTGCTGGGATTAAAGGCGTGCACCACCACACCTGGCAGAAGCCAACTTTTAAATAAAGGAGAATGTGTATCCTGTTTTCCTTAAAATATATAAGTCTTTGTGTTTGGTGACCAATAGTCTGACATCATGAGTGATTTCCTATTTTGTTTAGTATTCCTTGTTAATGAGAATAGACTGACTTTAAAGTAAAACATAAGATTACTTTAGATTGGATCATCATCAAAGCCTAGAAGATTCTGTAATGGGATGAAATGTGTTTCCCTATATAGAGTAGGAGATGGTCCTGATATCAGTAAGCATATTAGATATTCCCTACATACTCTAGAACTGCCTGTAGCAAGTAGCCTGTCAATGCTATCAAAAAGTAGAGTTCAGCAGCTATTTTGAAGAGGAGACTTTTTAATAGTAGGTAGTGAACATGCCTCTTAGGTATTTAAAAAAGAAGCTAACCCATTTATATTTAATAATTATAAAAGCATCTTTATTTTGAGTTCCTTTCAATTCAGTTTATATTACCTAAGGATCCATGATGAATTAATTACTACAGTAGATGGTGATAATTCAGGAATGAATCAAATATGGCCCCACATTGAAGCTATTTTTCTAGCTACATTATAATGAATGTTCATTCTGAAACCTTCAGTAAACAAATATAAAACATAACAACAATGGATTATATGGCTTTTGATATCATAATAAGATTGGACTAACTTCCTCTTAAAATCCCCTGTAGAAAGACTAATATGGCAGCCTCTAGCAGTGCTAAGATCTGTTATGATGTTTGCATTACAAATAATGCACACAGGAATAGAAAGATGGCTTAGCTTGTAAGACCATATGTTCTTGCAGAGACCTAGGTCCACATGGTAGCTCACAATCATCTGTAAGTATAGTTCTAGGGGATCAGGTGACACCTTCTGAATGCATAGCTGCCATGCATGCTCATGGTTTACGAACATGCAGGCAAAAGCCCTTACACATAAAATAAATCTTTTAAAAAGTATAAAACAGGGGCTGGAGAGACGGCTCAGCGGTTAAGAGCACTAAGTGCTCTTCCAAAGGTCCTGAGTTCAAATCCCAGCAACCTCATGGTGCCTCACAACCATCCGTAATGCAATCTGATGCCCTCTTCTGGGGTGTCTGAAATCAGCAACAGTGTACTTACCCATAATAAAATAAATAAATCTTTTTTTAAGTATAAAATAAATTATGCAGAGTAGGAGGAATTAGAGAATGGATGTGTTCTAAATATATTCATGTATAAAATTACCAAAGAATAAATACAGTTTTAATGGGCTGGAGATAAAAATAGCCTTTTGTAATATTTATGTCTCATAAAAATTTAAAAAGCATATTAATGAAAAATCTAAGTAAACTATAAATATTAAATTTTAAATTTGAAGTTTTAAAAATATATCTTTGAAAGTAAGCTTGCAGAAGTCACTTAATTCAGGGGTTTCGTTTCAACCATTACCTCTCAGGTGAATTTTCAGCCAAAAGGTTAACTTTTATCCTAAAGCTCCATCTTAGATCAGTAAAGCTTCTTTTTAACTTATGAACTGACAAGCTGCTAGATGGATGTCATTGAGCACTGAGCAGGGAAGCAGCAGGAAGACACTTAGAACACAGGGGTGGTCGGCCTGGAAAGCCTTCCAACGCCCTGCAACTTCTAAGCATGTAGTAAATACTGTTTTACATTTGCAGTAGGAAGATTTTCCACCTGTCCTTAAGTAATGTTTTCTCCTGCTGGGCAGTGGTGGCACATGCCTTTAATCCCAGCACTTGGGAGGCAGAGGCAGGTGGATTTCTGAGTTGGAGGCCAGCCTGGTCTACACAGTGAGTTCTGCTATACAGAGAAACCTTGTCTCAAAAAAACAGAAAAAAAAAAGTATTGTTTTCTCATGCATTTTACCTCAATCAAAAGGGAGGCTTCTCTGCATTCTAGACACAAGAAGAGTCTTCTAATTAGTAGGAAGTGACCCAGTAATATCCCTATGCCTAGTGTGCGATGTCTACACAAATAGGAAGGGGTATTCCAGTGTACAGATAGGAAGCTGTTTAAGACGGGAAGACAGGGAAAGAAAGAATGTCAGCTCTCTGACTGAAGTTCCCAGAGAATGCATTTTGGAAAATATAGTATCATTTTAATAATAAATGGTAATAATCTTGTAATAATAATCTTGTAATACAGTGTCATGGATGGCCATAGATTCAGAGGGCAGTACTCCTGAAAATGTATTAGTGAAAATAAAATTAAATTTTTATACTATTATAAGAAAAAAATCCTAGTGTCATGGTTTGGGACAAGACTTTCTCTGATGCCTCTGTGGCATACTGCCACTTGAGCTGGTCTCAAAGCTCTATAGATGAGTGTAAAGGAGCGTGGCCATTTCCCACTGGTTTAGCTCATCATCTGTCCTCACCTGCCACCTACCAGTTGCTAGCTCTGCTTTGTTTTATTGTTTTCAACACTCTTTTTTCATGTCATGCTTTCAACTGCTTTCTGTATGTTCATATTTCTTTTTTTCTCTTTATAAAGTCTCCAAATACCTAACCTATTAGCCCCTAGAATTTTTACTTCCTCTACTACTTTTATTTCTGGTGGCTAAATACACATTTTTGAACACAACAAAATGTGAATATAGTTGCAGTCTCAAAGTAGATACGCTTGCATATTAAACTTAGGAGTGTGGACACAGTATCATGTTAATCTTGTAGCAAGGTTTTTACCCACAAAACAGAAGATGGAATCAATTTTTTTCTCTCAGAATCTGAAATATTTCTTTAGTTATATCAATTTAGTAACTTGCATGCTGACAACATACCCCTAACTTCTTCATTTAAAGTAAAATGGGAAGAAGTATGGTTATTTCAAAACACAAAAATGGAAGTATTTATAGTAAAGGTTCAGTTATTAAACTCTGTTGGACATGGACATCACTTGAGCTGCTTTCTTTTCCCCTACCTATTTTTTTCAGTGGAACCAAAAAGATAAGTCCATTCTTCTGTTTGGGTGAGTGGATGTTTATTTTTGGTTTTGGTTTTGAGACAGTGAAATTCATAGTGGTCATACTGTCTCAGCCTCCTAAGTGCTAGGACTACAGTGTGTACCACCATAGCTGACTATTTGACATGGCTAATCCTTCTTAGTAGAGTTGTTGAGTTCATCCTGACCCGCAGCTAGCCTCCCATCTTCTGTCTTGCATGGGCAATGCCAAAGCCAACTCTGCAAATTATGTCATTATTTCAGACATGGGAAAAGAATCTCTTAGACATTCTAATTATATTTTTACAACTTTGGATTTTTTCACTTTGAAAATGTATGCTTTACCTATGAAAAATTTAGCCTGCCTTTGTAAAGAGGTCTCTTATGTAAGAAAAATAGTGAAATGGCAAATTATATTAGAAAGAAAGGAAATCAACCTTCTAATTCAGAGGCAAATGGTAAGATGGTGGCAGGCACCACCAAATTTTGGGTTTGGCTAGATCTTTGATCCATAGCTGCCCAAGGAGCAGACAATTCTTTCATAATGTGTCTGTACAGTTGAATAGGAAAATTATTTACTTCAAGTTCTTTAGTGATTTGCAACAGACCTTGAACAAAGCTCTCTGACCAATGATTTTGACAAACATAGTGAAGTAGTGATTAGAGATTAACTTTTTTTAAAATAAGAGGTGTATTTTAGAATTATTTCATTTAAAATAGTACATTCCCATCAACAAAATAATTGTAAGTTGATATACAGGAAAACAACAGCTGGCACATATAATAGACTATTTCTAACTAACTCTACTTGTACTTTAGTGACGTCCTTAAAACTAACATGTCATTTCTACTTCTAGTTCTCAAGGCTTCTTTTTAAATGTTTTACATCTGAGAGAATATTTACTTTTTCTTTTCTTTCTTTCTTTTTTCTTTTTTTATGGTTTCTGCATTTCTCTCTTTTCTACTGCAATTTTCCACCTTTTGTGCACTTGTGAACAAGGTAACGGCCCGCCTCCCTTCCTCAGGAACATCTACTATCTTCATGCTTTCTCAAACCTCCAGCAATCACAGTTTCTCTTGGAGTGAATAAGGTGATTTCTTTTCTTAATGTACCAACTTGCTTGCATTCCCATTGCCTGACACCACTTCTGATTCTTCATAAAAAGTTATTTCTCATGATTCATTTTTATATTCTATTGGTACTTAAAATATTTTATCATTTTCTTTTAATCATGTATTCACCTTCTAAATTTTCTTACTGGAGAGGGAGTAATTTTCAAAAACTTAAACTATAACTTTGTAATTTGAGGTACGCAATATAGTTGCCATGATGTTAGAACTAGCCTGTTCACCAGGGCAAGAGTACTTTGCATAAATTTCTCCCTTTTGACACACCCAGAGCACCGGCACCACTGTCAGAGGTGTTCACCAAAAGGATGGTAAGGCTCACTAATCAAGCCAGATTGACTCATCTTACCATATAACCTACAATGCCATTCCAGAAACCCAAGTTTGCCACATACTGCTAATGTCTTTACTTCCACTACAAAAATAAATAAATAAATAAATAGACACAGTTTGAGTTGGAGACTTTCTTGGTCCTTTAAATGTATTCATTTGAATGTTATGCATTTGCGGTGTAGTAAAAGTAATTTGTACTTTGGGCCAGGAAAGTAGTCTGTAGGAAATGATTTCATTTTTTTTCTCCTACATTTTTATCACCAGGTAGGTTAACCTATCTTCAAATGCTTTAAGTATTTTTGCCTCACTATTACAGAGAAATCTGAGCTGTAGAAGGGCATCTGACTCATTATCCGCCAGACCTTCAGTCAGACCTCTTCTTTTACGAACATTCTCAGACGAATCTAATATATTGTAACAGGTACCTAGTGTTAAACAAGTGGGCTGGCTTTTTAAAGAAACAGATTAACAGCATTATAAAGAAAAAATGAAAATCACTCTTTAAATTTTCTCTGCTGTTGGTGTGGTGAACTTTAAACTATTCTTTGTAAAAATATAAAGATGCATTGCTTGGAATATGGGGGAAATTATACTTTAAATTTGCTCAAACCCCTAATAAACTTTTTGGCATTTTCAGAGCTGAATTTAATACCCTACATTTAATTTGTGGAGGGAAATTGCCATGATGATGTCATCATGTAGAAATGCTTGATTCTCGTGTAGAAATTAGATAATTTTGACTTACAAGGATCATTTGAAAAATTGGAAATAAATATTCCAAAATTGCATCTGTATAATACCAAGTCAGTTTAGCATTGCATGTTTTTCTGGGAACTATGTGAAAATAATCAAATGTGTTTGTACCTTCATGTGCTGTGTCTGTGTTTGTAGGTATATAATTTTAATATCCTTGTAAATGTCTAATCCCCAAATATATGTTAATGATCCAGTGTTCTCTAATTGTAACATTTTTTTAATGTCAAGTTTTATTCAAGCTAAATGTTTCAACTCTCAGAGGTAAAAATCTTTCCTAGCCATTCAGGGGGATGCATGCTTAATGACAAAATGTTTCCTAGTTCATGATTCTAGAACAAATCTATTTTATAACATCATTTGATTTACTTCAGAAATGTTTTAGAGGAATTAACATATCATGAGAGGGACCATGGAACTCAGAATGACTCCTTTCATGTGCAGTCTATATTTTCTACTGCAGAGGGCTCTGAGACTCCAGGTCCTGAAAGGTATTTTATCCATTCAAGGAAATTTGGAGTAATTCATAAGTAATTAACTTATAAGCTTGTCTACTTACAAGCAACTAAGTACAGTTTATACATAAAAACTGTGATCGTGGATAAAATCGTGGGACAGTTAACTGTGAATCAGTTATTCCACCTTAACCCTGTTTTAATGGATTCGGTCTGTTGGTCCTTTCATCTCCTATTATTCACCACATTCTGTATCTGCAGTGTTATTTTGGAAGCAGACTTCGTGTACTATAGTCAGCATGTGTCACACATGTTTCAGTGACTCACCTGCATATGTTTCTCTGTAGTAATGAGCTGATGTCATAGTAGCCTTCAAAGTCTTGACACTTGCTTCAGATTGCTTTGTCCTAAGTAAGCCAGGAGCTGCATTTCAGCTGTGTGTTTGCATATGCTATTGGATCCCCCTGGATTGCTTTCTTTACCTTGGTCTGGGTTTGGGGGGCTCTGCTGGGTAGCAGATACTGCTACTGCTTTTGGCCTCTCCAGGGCCTCAACTCCTACAGTATCTAGAGCTTTAGAAGTTTAAAAAAAATGTTTCATTTTTAATGTAGTTATTTGTTCCAGGAATTGGTTTTCATGTGTCATTATTTCTTCAAGGAAAATATTTAGCAACTTACCCACTGAGCTTGTTCCTTGGTTGATAAGGGAACAACTTGATTTCTTTCATGTTCTCAGTGTAAGTGGCAACCTTATTTTGGTTAAAGTCACTATGACCTGAAAACAGAGAGGCATGAATAGAAATTGAGGGGATTATAATGGATTTATAGTGTAAGTTATGATAAGAAAGATGTCCCAGAAATGGGAATAAGAAAATATTTTTAAAGACCTTCCATTACTGTAGTTCAAAATTTTTGAGTTTTGGAACATCAGGATGGTACACTAGGTAAAGGTGCTTACTGCCAAACCTGAAAATCTGAGTTCAATCCCTGGGACCCACATGATGGAAGGAGAGAATGACTCATAAAGGCTGATCTCTGATCTCCATACCTGGACTTTCATGTGCACACATACACACACACACACACACACACACACACACACACACACACACACTTGAAATATTTTCAAAACCTTATAAAACTGTAAGGCTTGATTTTAGCATGGAGAATCAAAGGTATGTTCCCCTTCCTTGATACATAGCTTCAGCATTCATATTCAAAGATCAGATTGTTTATTATACCCTATCCTAATCACAGCATGCAGATATTTAGAGGAGAGAGAAAAACCTGCAGATTTATTAGGGGAAATTCTCTGGTGCTTCTTTTAAATACATGATGAATAAGAAAAAGGAGAGTCGTTTGAATCATAATAAATCATTTACCAAAAAGAAAGAAAAATAACTAGGATATTATGGGTTCTTTTAGTAAGGGAATATTTTCACAGAAAATTTCATGAACTGAACATCTCAAAATTCCCAAGCCTAGGGGCTGGAACAGTATAGTGTTGGCTCTGCTGGCATAGGGACCTAAATTCAGTTCCCTGCAGCCACAGAAGAAGCCAGGTACACTGGTGCACTTGTAATCCTACTGCTGAGAAGGCAGAGGAGTTCTTAGAAGGCAGATGCAAGAGTATTCTTGGAGCTTCCTGGCTAGTCAGCCTAGTTCATTGGCAAGCTCCAGATTCCATTGTGAGACTATCAGAAAAACAAGGTGAGGGCCGAGTATAATGTCACACATATTTAATATCAGCACATAGGAGGCAAAGGTAGGTGGATCTCAGTGAGCTCAAGGCCAGTAGGGGCTACATAATGAATTCCTGTCTCATAATAATATAAAAGGTGAATGGCATCTAAGCATGGGACCAGAGGTTAACCTTTGTCATACATGCTTGTGCACACACATTCACGTGTACTCACATGCATACATACATAACCCCAAATAATTCATACACCATTTTACTAGATGCTAGAGATAAAACTATCATGTTTCTGTATGCAAGTAGCTCCTAGCTTAATAGGTAATCCCAGTGGGAAAACCTACTAGGAGAACCCTGGAGCAATCCAAAAGCAAAGAGCAAGCCTGAACTATTCAGCTGTCAGATGAAGAAACGATTAGAAATCTGGTATTGTCTCTCTTTTCCCTCCTGCATGTGAATAAAACTTGGCACTTTTGTTAAAACAGTTGTGTTACTCTCATAACAAAATTTACTACTTGGTTTATTCTTGAAAATGTTAAACAGATGGTTATATATTGTTGCCAAAATAAATTTTGTAACTCTATATTTTAACCTTTTCAGAATCCGAATCTTGAACTGCCTATGTTATTGTCCTACAAGCATATTGACCGTGGTTGCAGCTAAAGAAAGAGCATGAAGGAACAACTACAAAAGATATTAACTCAGGATATTCAATATGAAACAAAAACCACTCTCTTGTGTAGGGTTCACAATAAATGTTCATTAAAGTACCAAATAACTCTCTTAACCATTTGCAGTTATTGTAAGTAGCCATTATGGCCAAAGTTGAGAATTATATGAAAGTTTAAAGTAAGCATACTTAGAATTCTGGATTTAGATAGAATAATGTAACTACGAAATGGGTGCTCTTTTAACCCGTTGACTTTGTGAATGGATTTAAATAATAGTATAAAGTAGAAGTCATGCAATGGGAATGAGCAGATTTTGCTATAACAGTGTTTCTTTTTGCCTGGCAGAAGTAATAGACTGTATCACATTTCTCATTTCTGCTGAATGATTATCTTTTTTTTCCACACACAAAAGGAATACTTGAAAATACAAGACTAAATGATATTACTGCATCAGACAAAATATATCATCATCTTTTCAATTATAGGCTAATTGTCTTGGTCTAATATCCTTTCCAAAAAGTACCTTGCATACTTGTGTGATACTGTTAATTCTGGGTATTATTGTAGAAATAGGGGTGGAAAGGTTATTTGGTGTGTTTTCTTCTGAATTACACACCACTTAATGTATTTAAGACTACTAAACTTAAAAATAAAATATTTCAGTCTCTTGGTAATAACAGCCCCTCAATACAGTTAAGTAGAAAGATTTCCATCCAATGTTAGTTTTTGCTGGGTAACGTGGTAAGGTGTGTTAAATATTTACTGAAAAATTAATGCCATTCTTGACATTGGCATTTTATAATTTTATGTGGCAAAGATGGGAAGAATAGCCTATTTTCAACTACTAACGGTTTTTATTTGAAAAAGAGTGTTTTGTGCATATTTACAGCACTTTTTTTTTTTAAGTTACCAATTTGGAAAGAGGAGATCTATTCCAAAGCACTGTAGTGCCACAACTCTTTGGACATGAATGTTGTTTCCTATAGCTAAGTGGGCCAACGAAATGGTCTAATTCTAAATTATGTGATGGACTTTGGTAAGATCCTCAAACTGCTGGACCAGAAAGAGGTTTTAGCCCCTAATATGTTCTCTTAAAACATGAAAGAAGTATGAAATGTCTTTACTTGAAAGAAGGACCACATTTGACAGATAGGCTATAATAATATTTAGAAAATATTTTTCTATCAGTTTCCATTTTTTTGTCTTTCTGACATGCCTGTACTATTTAATGTTTATATTGTACTTTGATTTAAGAACATACTAGACTCATTGTCTTCCAGTATATTTATATAGTCCATATGGCACATTTTGATTCTTCCATGTATTTGTGTGGATGTTTATTTAGGTGTAATTTTTCTTAAATTCTAAAAAGGCCATAATTTCAGTTAACAGAAATCATTCCATAATTACTTAATTTAATTTGTTTTCATCTATCAGTATTACTTTTGAGTGTTTTGTTAGGTGTCAGTCACAGCTTAAGTGTGCTGTGTGTGCTCTTGTAGCCTGTATTTGAGGAAATCTGCTGAAAGCAAAGTCTTTCTATTCTTTGCCTATTCCAAAGAGCTACAACATCTAACCCAGGAAAGCTTTGCTGCTTTGTTATTGTTGTCATTGTTGTTGCTGCTGTATTATTATTTTACTGTAAGGACTGTGAATAAATATAAGAGCCAAGTAGAGAGGCTTAGTTAATGCAGAATGATTGAGGAGTTGATAAAATCAGAATATTCATGGTAGTAGAAGTAAAACTGAGTATGTGTGACTTGTTGCAGCAGAAAGAAATCTAGATGAACAAGTGAGGGGAATTTAGTCATGCCTCAGTTAACCATTACATTGTACACTGCACTTCAAATCAGACGAACCTGGGTTTGATTTTTGAAAATTTTTTATTAGTGATCTAAAACATGGCTAGCATGGGCTTAGCAGATGAAGTTATTTGAAATGAGCCATCCGATATTCCTAGCACTATATTTTAACTACTCTTATTTCAGACGAGGGCAAGAAATATAACAGTATGTCCATATTGCCATAATTTTAATAATAATTTTTGAGCTATCAAAATGTCTATGTAATTTTCCAAATTGTTGTCTATCGTTTGAAGATGTTGCCTATTAAACAAAAAATATCCATTCCATATCTACTACATATACACCAGCAACAGTATAAATGTAAGCATAAATTTGCAAAAGTCATAATTTAGTGATGGAATTTTTTAATAACATGCAGTATATAAATGTGCAGATTTTATGCAAGTGTTGATAAAAATCATTTTTTCAGCTTGTAAAATGGGACTGCAATATTACATTTTTCACTTAAGCAGTTTTTTACATCTACTTTGTTGCTTTCTAAAATGACATGAATGCCATCTTTTATGAATGCAACTTGCCTTTTTCATTACAGAAAATTTCATTTGATGTAATCAATAAACTTTGGTATGATACAATGGGTATTTGAGTGTCTTTTGTTTTTAAAATTATCAATTTGATATCAAAATGTTATGGATACATTTTAGTGATGGGAAGTTTCTGATTTCCTGTTTGCATCTACATATATTTCACAAAAGGTTGCTCCGACATCTCCATGAGGTAAACTGATGTTTTATGGCAACACTTAATTTGGGGTGGGTAAGCTAATTGACCATATCTGAAAACTGTATAAAGATTCAGCCAGGATGTAGCTATAATGCAGTGTGTATTAAGTATGCATAAGGTCTCAGGTTTGTTCCCTAGCACACACACAAAAAAATATGGAGCCCCAGTTTGATAAATTCATATTAAATGTCCACAGTATGCTGCCTACATACTGGAGTATGATGTATGTTCCATGTGACCTGCATTTTCAACCCTTTGAAACTAATTGATTCTTTTTTGTTTGTTTTGTTCCAAAATGTTTTCTCTGTATAGCCTTGGCTATCCTAGAACTCACTCTGTAAACCATGTTGGCTTCAAACTCAGATCCACCTGCCTCTGCCTCCTGAGCACTGGGATTAAAAGTGTGTGCCACCAACACCTTGCTGAAACCATTACATTCTTTTTTTTAATTAGATATTTTCTTTATTTACATTTCAAATGTTATCCCCTTTCCCAGTTTCCTACCCCCGTCCCAGAAACCCCCTACTCCATCCCTCTCCCCATTCTTCTATGAGGGTGTACCCACCCACCCCTGCCTCCTCCCCTGGCATTCCCCTACACTGGGGCATCGGGCCTTCACAAGACCAAGGGCTTCTCCCATTGATGGCCAACAAGGCCATCCTCTGCTACATATGCGGCTGGAGCCATAGGTCCCTACATGTGTACTCTATGGTTTAGCCAGAAATGAAGTTTTTCTGTTGCTTGAAAGTTAGTCTAAAGATGATAATATTCACATCTCCCAAGTGCCTCCTTTTTGATCAGGCTACATCCAGGCCTTGAGAAAGAGCTCTTTCTGGAAAAGTGCTTAGCTGTCAATAAACCAGTTGCATCACCTAAATCTGACTTTTGCATTTTACACTTAAGTCACTTCATTTTGGTAACCTTTCAATTCAGTTAGCATCCTGCTTATTTTATATTTCTTTTTCGTCGTAGGAAATGTGCTATATTCAGGTTCAAGAGCTGAGTTAAAGTTTCAAATACTGTTATGCAGTGTGGTGGAAGTCGAATTAGTTAAGCGATCTCATTTGTAAAATGTCACTTGCTTCTCAGGTGGAGGCCTATTTTTCTTTTAAAGACCTGCTTATTGCTCTGACACTAGTTACTAAACACTTGTCATTTATCAACATTTCACATATATGTAATATACATGTCTTCTAACTCAATGAAAGCAGTCATTCAGGATTCCTTTCCTTGCCCTATCGGATCTTATGAGTCCCTCTGTCTCCCTGCTTTGTCTGCCTCTGATTGACCAATACTGCTGTGAGGTCTGAGTGATTTCACTTCTTCCACAAGAAACACATGTAAAGGTTCGGGGCTGAGGTTATCGCTATGGTTATTCAGTGAATGCATCTATGGGTGAAATGCTGGATGCATACTAATGAAGCCAGAAGGCCAAAATCCTAGGAATAGTTATCAGAAAAAAGGGGTGGCATTAGTTTGCTGCTCTTTTATTTACATTTTCCCCTTCATTGGATGGGCAAGTAACCAGAGCTCAGTAACTAGTTGACTCATCCTTGGTTCTATAGAAACATTCTCCCCCACTTGGGACCCTGTATATCTAATGGAGGTGGACTCATCAAGTTCCTTCTCCCCAGTGTTGAGCATTTTGGCTAAGGTCACCCCCATTGAGTCCTGAGAGTCTCTTATCTCCCAGGTCTCTGGGACTTTCTAGAGGTTCACCCCCAGAGGTTACATATTTCCATTCATTCTCCGGGCCCACCCTCCATACCTGATCCTGTTCCTCCTTTGGCTACTATCCACGGTGAGCACATACCATGCTTGTCTTTTGGGTCTGGGTTACCTCACTCAGGGTGATATTTTCTGGTGCCATCTATTTGCCTGCAAAATTCATGATGAATAGCTGAAAAGTATTTCATTGTGTAAATGAACCACATTTTCTATATCCATTCTGTGGTTGAAAGATAACTGGGTTCTTTCCAGCTTTTGGCTATTATAAATAAAGCTGCTTTGAACATAGTGGAGCATGTGTCCTTGTTATATGTTGGAGCATCTTTTGGGGATATGCCCAGGAGTGTTATAGCTGGGTCCTCAGGTAGTACTATGTCCAATTTTTTGAGGAACTTCCAGACTGACTTCCAGAGTGGTTGTACCAGCTTGCAATCCCACCAGCAATGGAGCAGTGTTCATCTTTCTCCACATCCTCGCCAGCATCTGCTGTCATCTGAGTTTTAATCTTAGCCATTCTGACTGATATAAGGTGGAATCTCAGAGCTGTTTTGATTTGCATTTCCCTGACGACTAAGGATGTTGAAGATTTCTTTAAGAGCTTCTTGGCCATTTGAGATTCCTCTGTTGTGAATTTTCTGTTTAGCTCTGCACCTCATTTTTTTTGGCTTGTTGGAGGGTAGGGTTATTGGGTGTAGGGTTGGTGAAGATCTTTCATTGATCTTTAGGTTCCCAATTTGTCCTATTGACGGTGTCCTTTGCCTTACAGAAACTTTCCAATTTCATGAGGTCCCATTTGTCAATTGTTGATTTTAGAGCCTAAGCCATTGGAGTTCTGTTTAGGAAATTTTCCTATGTCAATGAGTTCAAGGCTCTTTCCCACTTTCTCTTCTATTAGATTCAGTGTATCTAGTTTGATGTTGTCCTTGATCTACATGAACTTGAGCTTTGTGCATGGTGATAAATATGGAAATTTTCTGACCGAGAATTGTTTCTGTCTTAAAAAAAAAAAAAACCTGCAGTGTTAAAAGTGGAGAAGAGACTGAAGGAAAGACGGTCCAGTGACTGGCTCAAATTGGGATCCATCACATGGGGGACACCAAGGCCTGACACTATTACTGATGCTATGATGTGCTTGTGTACAGGAGCCTAGCATAACTGTCCTCTGTGAGGCCCTACCTAAGCAGCTAAGACAGAGGGGATACTTACACCCAACCATTGGACTGAACTTGGGGACCCCTATGGTTGAATTAGGGGATGCATTGGATAAACTGAAAGGGAGGACAACCCCCATAGGAAGATCAGTCTTAACTAACTCAGACCTCTGGTAGATCCCAGAGACTAAGCCACCAACCAAGCGGCATAGAAGGTCTATTCGAGGCCCCCAGCACATATATAGCAGAGGACTGCCTAGTCTGGCCTCAGTGAGAAAAGGTGCACCTAATCCTTGAGAAACTTGAGGCCCCAGGGAATGGAGATGCTTTCGGGGAGAGGGGTAGCACCTTCTCTGAAACAAGGGGGAAAAGAAATGGGATGAGTAACCTGGGGCGGGGGCCAATAGCTGTAATGCAAATAAAATTTATAAAAGAAGCATTCTATGGGTTAAGTAAGATCTTATCGGAGGGGTATTAGGAGCAAGTACTGGAAGAAAGTTGGTGGCTAAAGTGAACAGTATACCTCAGGGTGGACCAAAGTCCTGCTGGCAGTAAGTCTTTGGCCCTTTGGGTAAGGGAGAACAAAACATGCATTGCTAAATCATCTGCTGCTGCCTTGGTTTCTTCATGGACTGCCAAGAAAATGCTTTCTATTTGCAAAGCCACCAAATATCCAGCTAGAGTCTGTACACCTAACTAGGACACTGTATTCTCATACCATCCCCTAATGACATCATAAATTAACAAACCACAAAAATATTAACCATGATAAAACAAACACCCAAACCAGAGGATTCGTGTATAATAATGGATATGTATTATCAAGATTCTCCAGTATTATCAAGATTCTGAAATACAAAGACAAACTTCCAGATAAGGAAACCAACCATGAAGTGTGTGATCTTACTTGAATCTTACTACAACTTGAATGAGTACAATATATAGGTTCTTTTAATATAAAATATATAGGTAGCCTCATGTACCCTGGGCTGGCCCTTATGTAGCCCAGGCTGGCCTCAAACTTTTATTTTTGCATATGATTGTGTAAATATGTATGAACCATGATGCATGTGTGGAGGTGGGACGACAGCATGTGGGAATCAATTCTGTCTTGTGAATTCTTGAACTCAGATTGTCAGGCTTGGTAGCTAGCACTTTTACCTACTGAGGACCTTGAACTTCTAATCCTTCTGCATTCAACTTCTCAGTATGGAGATTACAGGTATTCACCACCATGCCTGGTTTTTAAGTGGTGCTAGAGATAGAACTTGGAGCTTTGTGTGTGTTTGACAATACTCTGCCAACTGAGCTATACCTCCAGCCCCACATAATTGTTAATTTTCTAATATTTGGAGTTAGGCCGCTTTATTTTAGGGAATCTAGGTGAATAGCATGTGGGACTCTTTTGCTCTATTTTTGCAACAAATCTGGGATTATTTAAATATATTAAACAAAAGAGATGAATCAAAATGCTAGTGGGAAAAATAAGCTAATCGCAGAAGACTGCATGGCACTTATAAGGTGTAATTACCTAATTCATTTCAACTTCATAATATCCTTGTATAGAGACTATAAAACTCATTATCTTCTCTCAGGTCCCATAGAATAGAAAAGTATAACTCGTGTGTTTCCTGCTCTGTACACCTTGTAAGTGAAGGGATACTTACATCATTCCCTGACAGGCATAAACCCTATATATTCTATCTGCCAGTCCTTTATAGGGACATGCCTTGTCTCAGAATCCACCTGTCTAGGCCACAATACAGAACAGACATAACATGATGGCTTGTAGGATATCAGAACATTTTACAGGAATGTCAGTGGCTTCAGCCATTTGCCAACTAGTATTGGCTCCAGACTTTACATTAACCCCATGATCAGCCCCCAGATGGTCCATACTTTGCTAAAGCCATCTGATTTCCAGGAGGACTTAGTGGGTTGCAGGCTGCTACATGGAAAACTATCAAAGGTTCTGATTCCTGTTATGTGTTTGTCTCCACATCTGTTGCTCCTACTATGACCGACTAAACACCTTCCAGTTTTTCTTTTCCCACTGGGTCATTCATAAAATGAAGCCTCTGAATACAGACCATCTGTCAGTACAGATTGTCTCAAGCAAAGATTCATGAGTTACTACTATCGATATAGCTCTTCACTAGGCCATTGGATACATTTTCCTTCTCATTTTTTCCCCAATCACATGGTATCTGTGTTCATTTGGGTTACTACAGCAACCCATTCCTGTTTGTTGCTGCTACTCATACCATCTTTGTACCAAGCATACATAGGGATGGCTGATGTCCCTTTTAACACTTAATCTGGGTTATCTGTTGGTTCAATTATTAGAAGGGTCTCGATGTCTTAGAAGGACACTGGCCCCATGACAGCCTGTATGACACTACACCAAGTTCCTGTAAATATGCACGCCAAGTTTAAATTTACCTCTGTGCCACACTAGTAAGATACTTGGCCAGAAGGCCTTCAATCCCTCCTTAATTGCATAAGCTATTTTTGTGACTACCAAGGTGTGTCTGGTCATGAATTATGCCTGCTGTAATGGTTTATATGCAGCCATCAATTACTCTTATAAGCACAGTGTACCAAACTTCTGCCCCTTTCTGTGCATGAGAATCAAATATTAGAATCATTTGCTCAGGTTGATATTGCTGTTGCCTTCCAGCTGTAACTTTCTGAGCTTTTGGTGATTTCTAACACTGAGATGCATAGCAATTCCTAGGACAAAGAGATCTTTCTGAAAAATCAAAACAGGCTAAAGATGGCACGTCATTACTACTGTGCTTGTTTAGCATGCACAAGCTCCTGGATTTGATCCCCAAGACCATATAAACTGGGTGTGGTGTTGCACACTTGTAATCCCAGCAAGGTATTAGGTAGTGGAGGCAAGAATTAATTCTCAGTTGCTTAGGGATCAAGACAGTGTCTCGAGATGAAAAGGAAAGACAGGCAAACGAAACAGAAGAGACCCAAACCTTAGCACATACTAGATATTCAGAAACTGTAAATCATCTTAATGTTCCTAGTTATTAAAGTATAGAATGGTAACTAACTAACGGGAAAAATATATTTGAAGGATGCTCTCTCAAAGCATCCAATTCAACTCTGTAATTTTAAACAGAAGAAAAATTAGCCCCACCCCACCCCCCCAAAAAAAGCGGAAAGAAATGTTATGTCTTAGACTACAAAATGGCTCAGTGGGTCAAGGGACTCACTGCCACGCCTGACAACCTGAGTTCAATCCCTGAGATGCACACAGTAGCAGAGAAAACTGTTTTAGGATTACTGTTGTTGCAATGAAACAGCATGACCAAAAAACAAGTTAGGGAGGGAAGAGTTCTTTTAGCTTCAGACCATAATCCATCATTGAAGGAAGTCAGGCCATGAAGGATGCTACTTACTGGCTTGCTCCCCATGGCTTGCTTTCTTATAGAAATTAGGACCACCAGCCTAGGGATGACACCACCCACAATGGGCTAGGCCCATTGATTACCAATTGAGAAAATGCCTTCCAGCTGGATCTGGTGGACACAATTTCCTCAACTGAGGCTCCCTTCACTCTGATGACTCTAGCTTATGTCAAGTTGATATACAAAACCAGCCAGTACAAGAAGTTACTCTTTTAAGTTGTCCTTTAACCCCTAAGTACCGAGGCCTGTGTAAACAAACACACATATAAATAAATAAATAAATAAATAAATAAATAAATAAATAAATGTAATAAAAATGTATAGTGATATGTCTACGTCATAACCCACTAACTGTAAAGGACTAGATGCTAGATCTTATAGAACAAACAGATTTCCTGTCTTATTTCTAAGACTTGATTACTACGATAAGGAACTCAGGCTGAGTAGATAACTCAATTAGTAAGGTGTTTTCCTTGTAAGCATGTGGGCCTTACTTTTACTCACCACCTACATATAAAAAGTGGCGGTGAAGGCTATAATCCCAGTTCTGAGAAGGCAAAGACAGATTCCTGGTGTTAGCTAGCTCCCACACCTAGCCTACTTGGTGCATGCATTTCAGGCCAGTGGGGAGCCCCTGTCTGAAAAGGGAAAGGTGAACAGTCCATGAGGTTGACAGCCAAGATTGTCCTCTGCTCTCCAAATGCTTGCATGCACACAAGAACCTGCATGCACACGATTTACAATTGTGAAATATTACTTTCAGTTAGCTTTCTATCCCTTGTACCCAATTTTGTTTCCTATAATAATATAAAGGATAATGATGACGTTCTTTACTGACAAGGTATTGTCATGTACTCAAGGTATATTAAGCTTTTCATTTTTGTGGCAAATACCTGAGGAAAATGGTTTAAAAATAAAGGATTTCTTTTGGGTAGTCAGTATAGAGGTTTCAGGCCATGGTTGGCTTGTTCCATTGTTTCTGGGCCACAGTGAGCATGTGATAGAGAAAAGTTGCTGACCACATAGCATACAAAAGCAGAGAGACAAAGAGAAAGGGACAGGAGATAAGATAAGCCATTCAAAAACATGCATCCAGGGTCCTACTTCTGGCTATCAGGCCCTGCATGTTAGTACTTCCATCACCTCCCGATAAGGCTATCAAATTATGGATCCATCAATTGATTACTCTGTTTATAACATCAGCCCACAGGATCCAGTCCCATCCCCAAAGCCCACTGGCTGACAACCAACCTGTCGGAGACATTTTATGTTCAAACCATTATGTCACCTTAATTGTCACATTCCTTTTGCAGGAACCCAATGTTAAATGCTATCAACTCCTGTTTTGAATAACAAGCTTTCTAGAGCCAGGTCCATCTTGATCACCTGTTTCTGGCTAAGCTACACTTCATCAATGTCACTCTGTGATGATCAATATTGATTGTCAAGTTGCTGTTATCTATCTCAAATAACCATGAAGAAGTAAGCCTCTGGCCATGTGTGTAAAGGATTTTCTTTTTTTTTTTTTAATATTTATTTATTTATTTATTTATTTATTTATTTATTTATTATATTTGAGTACACCTTAGCTGTCTTTAGACACACCAGAAGAGGGCATCAGATCTCATTACAGATGGCTGTGAGCCACCATGTGGTTGCTGGGATTTGAACTCAAGACCTCTGGAAGAGCAGTCAGTGCTCTTAACCACTGAGCTATCTCTCCAGCCCCCAAGGATTTTCTAGAAGAAGAGAATTAAGGTGTAGGGATGCCTTCTAAATGTGGGCATCACAATCCTGTGGGCTGAGGTCCAGTACTGCAACAAAGGGGGAAAGACGGCTGAGCAGAGCACTGCAGCCAACTGCCATAGTTTTTCTGTACTTCTGAACTAAAATATAAAATACACACGTTCTTCCTTCCTAAAATTGCTAGCTTTTCCATCTCAGCAACAAGAAAAGTATCTGATAAATATTCCTAAAACCTGGTGCTACGAGGGCCACCGAGATGGCTCGCCCTGTAAAGGCATCAGTTGGGTTCTGTCCCTAGGACTCACAACCTAGAAAGAGAGACCTGACTACAGACACACACGCGTGCACACACACACACACAAATAAATAAATAATAAATATTTAAAAATAAAAGTAAAACACAATATTGGAACTACATAGTAGAGCAATTGCCTTTCTCTCTTATGTTTCCATTGGTGTAACTAAAAACTGCTTTTCTTTTCCTCTTAAAAGAATGCCTTTATATTTATTTTTCTGTGAGTGTCTATACATGGGTATAAGAATGATTATTATTTAAGACCCATTGAAATAATGTGGGATGATTTCATCTTGGTTGTACATTATACCTTCAAAGACCCTTATACCAAATTAGATCATAGCCACAAATTCTTGGAATTACTGTGTACATATATAGCAGATGGGTGTAATATTTGCATAGTCCCTGTGACAACATACCCAACAGAAATAACTTAAGAGAGGAAAGATTTATTATAGATTTTTACTTTGGCTTACAAGTCACTTGGCCTGTCATAGAAGCACTTCATGTCATGATAGACAAAAAGCAGAGACAAAGGAATACACTAGAACCTGGCATTACCTTCAAGGTCCTGCTTCCAGGAGCCTACTTCCTTCAGCATATACACCTCCTCCCCAAACTTCAACAGCTTCCCAAAACAACAGCCTTAGCTGTGAACCAGGCATTCAAACCTTGAGCCTGTGAACATTTCATAGTCAAACCATAATGGGGGGGGGGGAGTTATGCCTATATCATAACTATATATTTGTGCTTTGGAACAAGAATCAGAACTTTTGTCTCTTTATGTTTTACTTATCATTGTTCTATTTTCAATATCAAAAATTTTACTTTATTAATTTTTTTTGTTTGTTTGTTTTTTGAGACAAGGTCTATCTTTTATAACTCTGGGATGTATTTGCTTTGCCTGGATGTATGTGTGTATCTGCACTACAATCATGCAGTTCCCACAGAGGGAAGAAGAGGATTTCAGATCCTCTGGAAACCATATTACAGTGATTTGTGAGCAACCATGTGGGTACTGGGAACCAAACCCAAGTTCTCTGCAAGAATAACAAGTGCTTTTAACTCCCAAGGCATCTCTCCACCCCACTATTTGTTTACTTCTCCATCTTCTCTCTCTGGTAGTAAATGGTCTCCATTGAGGGCAATGATTAAATTGGTTTTGTTTATTTCTATATCCTCATGGCCCAGCCCAATGCTGGCCACACAGTAGGCTTCTTAATAAATACATTTTTTTTTTCATTTATATATTTATTGGCAGGGGCCGTGGATGCCAAGCATGGAGGTCCAAGGATAATTTGCATGAGTTGTTTCTTTCCTTCTATCCTGTGGGTTCTGGGGATCAAACTCAAGCCACCAAGCTTGACATCAACCACCTTTACCTACTGAGCCATCTTGCCCTCAATACATACTTCTACAAACTTGATATGGTAGTACATGCCTTTAATCTGAGTACACATTAGGCAGAGGCAGGCAGAGCTCTGTGAATCTGAGACTAGCCTGGTTTATACAGTGAGTTCCAGGACAGCAAGAACCACATAGAGAGACTCTTTCTTCATGATGGTGGTGGTGGTGGTAATGAGCAATGAACACTTTTAGATAAACGGGTGCTTACTGAGTGTGGCTCAGGAGCACCTACAGGAAGTTGTAGGAGTCACAGTTTCTTACCTAATACCAGTCATCTTCACCCCAAGACATTTATAACTAAGGGACCTTGCACATGCCACTGTCCAGAAATCACCTCATCTTTTTTTTTTTTTTTTTTTTTTTTTTTTCGAGACAGGGTTTCTCTGTATAGCCCTGGCTGTCAGAAATCTGCCTGCCTCTGCCTCCCGAGTGCTGGGATTAAAATCATGCACCACCACGCCCAGCTCGAAATCACCTCATCTTTCAACTAGAAATAAGAGAATAGTTCTAGCATACATGCAAAGTACTTGGAATAGGTTGTATATAACTTTGACCAAATAATGGCATATATTATCCACTTGACTAGTTCTCCCTGATTATACTCTCTCTCAGAGCAGAACTCCTGTCTGGTGTTAAGCTATACATACTCCACAGCGGAAAACAGTATGGGCTCAGTATTCGGAGACTGACTGAACATCTTAGCTCATTTACTGACTGTACTCAAAATCTTTCTCCTAGTCACCATCACAATTACTGTTCTTATGTTTTGTTAAATACCTTAAGTGACTTTCCTTTGGTTATACCTAATTTCCTAAATGCTTTCCCTCTGTCTTTGAAATAGGGTCTCATGTAAGCCAGGTTTGCCTCCAACTGACTTCCAAGAAGGAAGACCTTAAACTTCTTGTCCTCCTCCCTCTGCGATTACAGCCTTGCAGGACCACCTCCAGTTCATGTGTTGCTGGAGAACCTCGGACTTCATGCATACTAAGCAAGCACATTACCACCTGAACTACATACATCCCTAGCCCTCTATTTCTATTTCTTTATACCTACTGAAAAATCTTACAGCCTTTCCAGGCCTTTTCCCTCTCTGAAGAGTCCTGGAGAAAAGCACATTTTTTTAATATCTGAACTAAAGTTCTGGCTATACCACTTTTCAACCCAACATCACAGCTTTCTGAGATCTTTTAAGTCTTGATTCTATAATCACTAATAATATTACCTCCAAAAACTCTGCCATGGCCCTCAGTTGAAGGATGGGGCCACCCACACATCTCCAAAATTTAACCCATATTTGCTCCTGTCTAAAGGAAATATAGGGACAAAGGGTGGAGCAGAAACTGAAGGAAAGGCCATCAGAGACTGCTCTACCTGGGGATCCATCCCATATGCAGACACCAAACCCAGACACTATTGTGGATGCCAAGAAGTGCTTGCTGTCAGGAGCCTGATATAGCTGTATCCTGACAAATACAGAGGTGGACACTCACACCCAACCATTGGACTAAGCACAGGGACTCCAATGGAGGAATTAGGCGAAGGACTGAAGCAGCTGAAGGGGCCTTATCTGGCATCAATGGGAGGGGAGGCCCTTGGTCCTGTGAAGGCTTGATGCCCCAGTGTAGGGGAATGCTAGGGCAGTGAGTCTGGAGTGGGTGGGTTGGGCATTGCATTCCATTTGACAGCACCAATATCAAACCATCAATTATATAAATACATTAATTTTCTTCCTTCCTTCCTTCCTTCCTTCCTTCCTTCCTTCCTTCCTTCCTTTCTTTTTCTTTGTTTCTTTGTGGTTTTTTTGCTTCTATCTTTTACATCCTGGCTAGTTTTCCCTCCCTCCTCTATTTCCAGTCCCTCCCTGCCACCCTCTCCGCCCACCCCCTCCGCTCCTCCATTTTGCTTTAGAAAAGGGCAATCTTCCCATGGATATCAACCAAACATGGCATATCAAGTTGGAGTAAGACTAGGCATCTCCCCTCATATCGTGTCTGGATGAAACAACCCAGTAGGAGGAAAGGGTCCCAAAAGCAGGCAAGAGAGTCAGAGACAGCCCCTGCTCCCACTGTTAGGAGACCCACAAAAGACCAAACTATACAACTGTAACATAAATGCCAAGATGCCTAGGTTAGTCAGTTCCGTGCAGGTTCTCTGGTTTTCAGTTCAGTCTCTATGAGCCCCTATGAACCCAGATTGGTTGATTCTGTGACTTTCCTTGTGGCGTTCTTGACCCTCTGGCTCCTACAATCAATCCTTCTTCCTTCTTCCACAGGATTGCCTGAGTTCTGCCTAGTGTTTGGCTGTGTATATCTGCATCTGTTTCCATCAGTTGCTGGTGAAGCCTCTCAGGTGACAAGTGGGCTAGGCCATGAATATAGCAGAACATCATAAGGAATCTAAGTTTCTGGGCTAATATCCATTTATCAGTGAGCGCATATCCAATGACTTCTTTTGTGATTGGGTTACCTCACTAAGGATTATATCCTCCAGATACATCCATTTGCCCAAGAATTTCATAAATTCATTTTTAATAGCAGAATAGTACTCCATTGTGTAAATGTACCACATTTTCTGTATCCATTCTTCTGTTGAAGGACATCTGGGTTCTTTCCAGCTTCTGGCTATTATAAATAAGGCTGAAATGAACATAGTGGAGCATATGTCCTTTTTACCATTTGGAACATCTTCTGGGTATATGCCCAAGAGAGGTATTGCTGGATCCTCCGGTAGTACTATGTCCAATTTTCTGAAAAAACGCCAGACTGACTTCCAGAGTGGTTGTACCAGCTTGCAATCCCACCAGCAATGAAGGAGTGTTCCTCTTTCTCCACATCCTCGCCAGCATCTGCTGTCCACTGAATTTTTGATATGGTACATAATTGACTTACAAAATTTACCAGTCTTAATACATATGAGTAACACACATACTGAGAAAGAGATCATGGACATGCTACTCTTCCCAGTTTCTCAGATAAAATATTTAGAATATACATAACAAAAGAGGTAAAAAAAACTCTACAATGAAAACTTTAAATGTGTGAAGAAAGAGATTTAAAAAAAACACGCCAAAGCCAGGCAGTGGTGGCACACACCTTTAATCCCAGCATTTGGGAGCAGAGGCAGGCAGATTTCTGAGTTCGAGGCCAGCCTGGTTCACAGAGTGAGTTACAGGACAGCCAGGGCTACACAGAGAAACCCTATCTCGAAAAACAAAACAAGAAAGAAAGAAAGAAAGAAAGAAAGAAAGAAAGAAAGAAAGCCCCAAACTGATATGGAACAACAAAACTCCAGAATAGCCAGTTAGTCCTAGATAAGTGTTTGTTTCTATGCATTCTGCTCATTTTAAATGCTAAGTGCATCTGTCTAAGACCCCAACTTTTATACATCTGTTTCTATTGTATCATTGATTTTTAAGACAGTCATACTTTCAATCCTCCATTGTACCCATTTGTCCTCTTCTCCCACAGTTAGGAATCTCAGAACTCACTCTTAAATTCTATGAGTCTTAATGTATTCAACCATAGAATGGGTATTGGTTGTATGTGATTGTCTTAGAAAGGGTGAAGGAGTTAGAGGAGAAACAAATGCAATCTTTATAACAGTGCTTTGAAAATCTGCTGTAATTCGATAACTATAAATTGTTTGATGATACTGGGCTGTAGTGGCACACACCTTTAATCCCAGCACTTCGGAGGCAGAGGTAGGCAGATTTCTGAGTTCGAGGCCAGCCTGGTCTACAAAGTGAGTTCCAGGACAGCCAGGGCTATACAGAAAACCTGTCTCAAAAAAAAATTGATCTATGATGTTGCTATTTGGTTTTCTTCTCTAGATTTTCAGCATCTGACAAAGAAGCTCCAATGTGTTTGTTTCAGTCAATTCCAGGGTAGATACCATAGATATTCCAAATTTGTTTGGGAAGCATGGGTAATTTGAAGACTGCCCTCATTCCATGCCAGGACTGCTAAAATCTTGGGGGACATTATATACTCAGGTTTCCACAATTACTTGAGACATGGAATGTTTTGACTAGAATCTGCAGCATCTAAATGCAGATTGATATCATGTCTTTTCCACTTGAGCACCATTTTGTGGAGGGGTCATTTGACATATTGAGGTAAATAGCCCGAAGTATTGGACCAAAAGGAACCTGTGCCACTGGTTGGGTGGGGTTCCTGTGTCTCTGGATCTCACTGGTCCCAGTTCCTCCCAGTGTTGGGACTGATGTTGTGTCGTCCTCACCTCTGTCCTAACTCAGGATATTTCTGAGTTCCATCCATTAGCCTGAAAATTTCATGATGTCATTGTTTTAATAGCTGATTCATTGTATAAATTATCATTTTTGTCTTTTATTTGTTTGTTTGTTTTTATTCATTTTACATCCCACTCACTGACACCCTCTCCCAGTAACCCTGTCCTACAATTCTTTCTCTCTCCCTTCCCCTTCTTCTCTAAGAGGGTGGGAGACCTCCTCAGTATTCCCCCACCCTGGCACATCAAGTTTCTGTAAGACTAGACACATCCTCTCCCATTGAAGCCAACCAAGGCAGCCCAGCTGGAAGATATCCTATGGACAGGCAACAGCTTTAGGGATAGTTCCCACTCCGGTGGTTCAGGACCCACATGAAGGTCAAGCTTCACATCTGCTACATATGTGTGAAGAGGCCTAGGTCCAGCCTGTGTATGATTTTTGGTTGGTGGTTCAGTCTCTGAGAGCCCCAAGGGTTCAGGTTATTTGACTCTGTTGGTCATCGTGTGGAGTTCCTATCTCCTTTAGATCTTTCAATCCTTCCCCTAATTCTTCTGTAAGAGTCCTCCAGCTCAATTCAATGTTTGCCTGAGATTCCATCTTGCACCCATCAGAACAGCTAAGATCAAGAAATCAACTGCTGGGCTGGAGAGATGGCTCAGAGGTTAAGAGCACTGACTGCTCTTCCAGAGGACCTGAGTTCAATTCCCAGCAACCACATGTTGGCTCACAGCCATCTGTAATGTGATCTGACATCCTCTTCTGGAGTGTCTGAAGACAGCTACAGTGTACTTACATATGTAATAAATAAACCTTTAAAAAATAACTCAACTGATAGCACAAACTAACGAGGATGTGGAGCAAGGGGAACACTCCTCCATTGCTGGTGGGAGTACAAACATGTACAACCACTTTGGAAATCAATTAGGAGGTTTCTCAGAAAACTGCGAATCATTCTGCCTTAAGACCCAGCTATACCACTCCTGAATATATACCCAAAAGATGTCCCACTATACCACAGGGGTCTGGAGAGATTGCAAAGTGATTAGGAGAACTTACTGAACCTGCAAAGGACACAAGTTCAAGTCTCATCACCACACCAATTCACAACAGTTTGCATGAAACTCCAGGTCCAGAGGATCTGACACCATCTTTGGACCTCCACAGGCACCGCTTGCGTGTGGTGTGCACCCATACAGGCAGGCAAATGCTATGTAACAGTTTCCTTGAGATTGATATCATCCTTCCTGCATGAAAGCACCTTAAACAGGCAGATAAGTAAGTAGATCAACATAGTGTAAAGAAGTTCCTGAAACTGACCTGATTCACTAGGACTCTCCATGAAGCTCAGAGTACCTCAGACTGAATGAAGCTGAGCTTCAAAGAAGACCCTCATTTAAATAAAGCTTCAAGGAAGAGTCTCAGACAAGCCACACGGCAAAGAAAAGTCAGACCAAGCCGGGCATGGTGGTGCACGCCTTTAATCCCAGTACTTGGTTGGCAGAGGTAGGCGGATTTCTGAGTTCGTGGCCAGCCTGGTCTACAAAGTGAGTTCCAGGACAGCCAGGGCTATACAGAGAAACCCTGTCTCGAAAACAACAACAACAAAAAACCCAAACAAACAAACAAAGAATTTCAGGGATGTAAATGAAGAGGAGCCTGAGGAAAAGAAAGTCCAGCAACAGGCCCAAAGTGGGATCCAGCTCAAGGGGAGGTCCCAAGGCCTGACACTATTACGGAGGCTATGTAGTGCTCAAAAAAGGGACCTATCATGACTGCCCTCAGAAAGACCCAACAAGCAGCTGAAAGAGTCAGATGCACAGGGCCAGCCGGAGCAAGCAGGGCCAGCCGGAGCAAGCTGGGCCATATGGGGGCGGCCGGAGCAAGCGGATCTGGCTGGAGCGAGTGGGGTCGACCAGAGCAAGCAGGGTTGACCGGAACAAGGGAAAAAAAAGAGTCAGATGCAGATATTTGCACCCAACCAATGGACAGAAGAAACTGATCCTTGTTGTTGAATTAGGAAAGGCTGAAAGATGGTACACCCACTCTGGAAATAAGTTTGGCAGTTCCTCAGAAAATGGGACATAGTTCTACCGGAAGATCCAGCAATACCACTCCTGGACATATACCCAGAAAATGATCCAAATTGTAATAAGGACTCATGCTCCACTATGTTCATAGCAGCCTTATTTATAATAGCCAAAAGCTGGAAAGAACCCATATGCCCCTGAACAGAGGAATGGATACAGAAAATTTGGTACATTGACATAATGGAGTACTACTCAGCTATTAAAAACAATGAATTCATGAAATTCTTAGACAAATGGATGGATCTGGAGGATATCATCCTAAGTGAGGTAACCAAATCACAAAAGAACACACATGATATGTACTCACTGATAAGTCGATATTAGCCCAGAAGCTAAGAATACCCAAGATACAATTTGCAAAACACATGAAACTCAAGAAGAAGGAAGACCAAAGTGTGGATACTTCCATCCTTCTTAGAAGAGGGAACAAAATACCCATGGAAGGAGTTACAGAGAAAAAGTGTGAAGCAGAGACTGAAGGAATGACCATCCAGAGACTGCCCCACTTGGGAATCCATCCCATAAACAACCACCAAACCCAGACATTATTGCGGATGCCAATAAGAGCCTGCTGACAGGAGCCTGATATAGCTGTCTCCTGTGAGGCTCTGCCAGTGCCTGACTAATACAGAAGTGGAAGCTCACAGTCTTCTATTAGATGGAACACAGGGTCCCCAATGAAGGAGCTAGAGAAAGTACCCAAGATGCTGAAGGGGTTTGCAGCCCCATAGGAGGAACAACAATATGAACTAACCAGTAACACCAGAGCTCCCTGGGACTAAACCACCAATCAAAGAAAACACATGGAGAGACTCTTAGCTCCAACCATATATGTAGCAGAGGATGGCCTTGTGGGACATCAATGAGAGGAGAGGCCCTTGGTCTTGTGCAGGCTTGATGTCCCAGTGTAGGGGAATGCCAGGGCCAGCAAGCAGGAGTGGGTGGGTTGGGGATCAGGGGGATGGGGGAGAGGATAGTGGATTTTCAGAGGGGAAACTAGGAAAGGGACATTTGAAATGTAAATAAAGAAAATATCTAATAAAAAAATAAAAAGAATATATCTAATTTAAAAATAAAAGAAGGAAAGGCTGAAAGAAGCTGAGGAGAAATGCAATCCTGTAGGAGGACCAGCAGTCTTAATTAATTTGGACCCCCAAGATCTTTCAAGCACTGGACCACCAAACAGACAGCATACACCAGCTGATATGAGGCCCTCAACACACATACAGTAGAGGACTTCCAGGTCTGTGTTCATTGAATGATGATGCATGCACCTAACCCTCAAGAGACTGGAGGTCCAGGGAGTTTAGAGGTCAGGTAGGGTGAGGGGTCGAGGCATCTACATGGAGACAAGGTGGGATGGGGATGAGGTGTGGGATATGGAGCAGTCGGAAGGTGGATGGGGAGAGGTGGGGAATGGAATATGGAGTGTGAAAAATGAATTACAAATTAAATTAAATTAAAAAAATAAATTGGAGAGATCCTACCAACACTGGCAAATTAACAGCACACCTGAAAGCTCTAGAACAAAAAGAATCAAACACACCAAGAAAAGTAGATGGCAGGTAATAAACTCAAGACTGAAATCAACCACTTAGAAACAAAGAGAATTATACAAAGAACAAAATTCAGAGCTGGTCCTTTGAGAAAATCAACAAGATAGATTAAACCCTTAGCCAAACTAACTAAAGTGCACAGAAATCTATCTAGTATACCATTTCCTTGCCATACAGATGTACTGGAGTTAAATATGCTCTCAATACAGTTTATCAGAATGATGTGTATTTGCTGGAAAAATTCCACCTAGATTTGTCCAATAATTAAGCTCATCACAGGACAGATGTTTTTTGCCAATTACAATGAATTATAACCTTTAAGATGAACATGTACTACCGAAATGTAAATATAAATTTGTTCTGCATTTTAGTTGGATAGTACTATTTAACAGATAAAGCTAATGTGAGAATTACAGAGAAAATTTTTAAAATAAAGTAAAAATATATTTTAAATGAAAAAATTCATTAGTCATACAAATACAACCCATCAATATTTCTGGAAGTTTTTTAAGAGCTTCTACTGATGTTCAAATCTATTGTATTGGATTTGTTTAGATCTTAGAAAGACATGACATACTTTTTAAAAATTGTATATTCTTTCTGTTCTTTAAAGTTGGTCTTGTATATATATTTGAATAGCTCTTTTAAGTTTCCTGTCAGCCACCTCTACGTCATGGAAGGATGCATGATGCCATGTTTAATATCATCTCTTAAGACCCTACTTTTCACTCAAAAACTCTCCTAACACATGGGGCAGTAATGACATATGCCTTTAATCCTGGATCCTAGCACTCAGGAGGCAGAGGCATGTAGTTTTCTGTGAGTTCAAGGCCAGCTTGTTCTACAGAATGAATTCTAGGACAACCAGGGCTACACAAAAAAATCCTGCCTTGAAAACAACAACAACAAGCCTGGTAGTAGTGGCACACATCTTTAATCCCAGCACTTAGGAGGCAGAGGCAAGCGGATTTCTGAGTTCGAGGCCAGCCTGGTCTACAGAATGAGTTCTAGGACAGCCAGGTCTACACAGAGAAACCCTGTCTCTAAAAAGCCAAAAAAGAAAATGAAAAAGAAAAAAAAAGCAAACAACAACAAAAAAGTAATTAAAAAGTCACCAATCAGTTTCCTTACACTGAGAAACCAACCTCCACCCTGCCCCCCCCACACAAAAAAAATCTTTCTTCTCTTTTATTGAAATCACATACCCACCAAAGTTCATGCACTTGGGAGGCTGAGGCAGGATAATCACTGTATTTTCAAGGCCAGTCTGGGTTACAGTGGCTAAGGTGTGAAACAAACTACACCACACAAACACAGAGAAAGAGAGAGAGAGAGAGAGAGAGAGAGAGAGAGAGAGAATGTTACCAGCATGTATTGACTAGTTGGGAATTTTCATTGCGAATAGAAAGGGGGATTTGAGTTGGATATGATCAAGATATATGCTATACATTTATGAAGATGTCAAATAGTATCTAAAAATATTCTTTAATAAAAGAAGCCAGGTGGTAGTGGTGCATGCCTTCAGTCCAAGTACTTGGGAGGCAGAGGAGGGAATCTCTGAGCTTGAGACCAGCCTGGTCTATGGAGCAAGCTCCAGGACATAATAATCTGTTTGTGTGATTTAAAATACTTTTTTTTTAGGGTGGGGGAAGCACCGACTACTCTTCCAAAGGTCCTGAGTTCAAATCCCATCCATAACAAAAATCTGATGCCCTCTTCTGGAGTGTCTAAAGACAGCTACAGTGTACACACATATAATAAATAAATAAATAAATCTTTAAAAATATTTTTTGGAGTTGTGTGTGTGTGTGTGTGTGTGTGTGTGTGTGTGTGTATGAATATTTACATGAGTGTCCATTATATATGTGTACCAAGTGTGTGCCTGATACCCACAGAGTTCAGAAGAGGACATCAAACTGTAGTTTCAGATGTTCGTGAAGTAGCATATGTAGGTGCTGGGTACTGAACTTAGGTCTTATGTAAGAGCAACAATTATTCTTAATATCTGAGCCATCTCTTCAGCCCCTAAAAAATTCTTAAAACGAAAAAGGAAATTTAAATGCCTAATATCCAGGTGTAAGTATTGTGCTGGTTAGTTTTTTTTTAAGTTGACACAAACCAGAGTCACCTTAGGAAAAGGAATGTCCATTGAGGTCTTACCATCCAATGATTGGCTTCTGGGCGTGTCTGTGGAATATTGTGCTAATTTAAATGAGAATGCTCCTAATAGGCTCATATGGTTTGAATTCTTGTCCTCCAAGACAAGCAACTACTGTCTTGGAACATTCAGCTGAGTCTCCTTGTAATAGGTGGAACATCAGTATGAACTAACCAGTACACTCATAGCTCGTGTCTCTAGCTGCATATGTAGCAGAAGACGGCCTAGTTGGCCATCACTGGGAAGAGAGGCCCCTTGGTCTTGCAAACTTTATATGCCCCAATACAGGGGAACGCCAGGGGCAAGAAGTGGGAGTGGGTGTGCAGGGGAGCAGGAAGGGGGGAGGGGACTTTCGGAATAGCATTTGAAATGTAAATTAAGAAAATATCTAATAAAAAATTGAAAAAAAAGAAAGGAAGAATTAAAAAAAAAATAAAATAAATAAAATGCATCACTTGAAATCATACTGATTCAATAAAAATTTTATAATTAGTTTTAGCTGTTAACAAGCCCCATCCATCCACATAATGCATATATTTTATACATAGCATATTTTATATGCTACATGTAATTTTTAATATACTAGGTGTTATATAATATATAAAATATGAAATATATATAAATTACATATACTTATGTATAATTCAATATATTTAAAAGAGAAAAAACTATATATTATATAATATATTAATTGATATATATTATATATAACTCTGGTAGTATATAATACATAATAAATATATAATAAAATACATAACATATAAATAAAATATTTTTAAAATATATTTTATATAACATATAATGAATACATAATATTAACTGTATATATTAATAAAACATTTCATATATTATATAAAAGAATAATATTTATACATCTAAAAAATATAATATATACAATATAAATTAATACAATAAAATATGTATTATATAAAATGTAATTTATAATGGAAATATGTTATTTATATAATATATAGAAAATTATATGTAATGTAATATATACCTATATGTTATATAATAAATTTGTAATTATATATAATATATAATAAAATATATAACATAATGATACATTTATATAATATGTAATAAAAATAAAAGTTTAGTGAATTGAAATAACCTAGTCCCCTGTAATGGTTTGGATGAGAATGGCCCTCTTTGAATCATATTTGAATCCTTGGTTCCCAATTGGTGACTTATTTGGGACTGATTAGAAGATATGATCTTGTTTGATGAGGTGTATCACTGAATGTTGGCTTTGAGGTTTTAAAAGCTCATGTTGGCCCAGCCTCTTTCTGATCCTTGACTTTTGTTTGTGGATCAGGAATGTAAAGCTCTCAGCTACTTCTCCAGCACCATGCCTGCTTGAATGCCTGACACCATGCTCTTTGCCATAATGATAATGGACTAACCCCCTGAAACTGTAAGCATCCCCCAATTAAATGCTTTCTTTTGGAAGAGTTTCCTTGGTCATGGTGTCTCTTCACAGTAATAGAATAGTGACTATGATACCATTTCATAACCTAGGACAAAGCTTTCTTCCTGGTATAACTCTGGCAGCCCATTCTTTCTAATTCAATGGTGAGAGATTCATGATTGACCCATCAGAGTTGCTTTGCAATATGGCGCAAACAAAATGCTTAGAGGACACTAGAGCTGGGATACTTGCATTAATTCATAATTTTATTTTCAAATATGGTGAGCTTTTATGATTCTTGTCACAGTTTTCTTGGTTCCCAGTCAAAGATATAGAATTCCTGTAATAAAGTATGCATGGGATCAAAATTCTTATATATAGAAGCTGGGAAGGTATAATAGCTTAGGTGATAGAGGATTTGTCTATAATTCCCAAAGCTCTGGTTTCAGTCTTTAGCACTGTATACACTAGCTAGGCTTGGTGATCCATACCTGTAACAGTATAACCCAGAGGGTAGAGACAAGGGGGCCAAAATTCAAAGTCATCTTCATCTATTGAATGAGTTCAAGATCATTTGAGGATACATGAGATCCTGCCACAAACAAACAAACAAACAAAAAAAAACCCCACAAGGACCAATGAGATGGGTCAGAAGGAAAAAATCCTTGATGCCAGGTCTGATGACCTGAGTTTGATCCTAAGGCCCATGGGATGGAAAGAAAGAATAAAATACACAGGTGATATTCTGACCTCCGCAGGTGTGTTGTAGTACAGAGAGAGAGAAGAGGAGAGAGAAAAGAGAGAGAAAGAAGGAGAAAGAGAGAGAGAGAGAGAGAGAGAGAGAGAGAAATGATCTTAATCTGATAAGTAGGGCTAGAGAGATGTTTTAGTGGTTAAAAGTACTTGCTGTTAGTTGCCAGCATTTAGATATACATATATGTGTATATACATGTGTATATATAAATACACACACATATATGCAAAACATTCATTCACATAAAATAACTAATATTTAAAAAATTGAGCCAGGCAGTGGTGGCGCATGCCTTTAATCCCAGCACTTGGGAGGCAGAGGCAGGCGGATTTCTGAGTTCAAGGCCAGCCTGGTCTACAGACTGAGTTCTAGAACAGCCAGGGCTACACAGAGAAAACAGTCTCAAAAAACCAATAAATAAATAAATAAATAAATAAATAAATAATACCTATTGTCAACTAGCCCCTCCGAAAACTTTTATTAACCTTAATTGTCCCACAACAATGACAGTGACAGCACCAGTTGGTCCCAAAGACAAGGTCAGCAAGACAGGAGTCAAAGGCCAAATCTAATTAGCACCGATGCTTTAAAATTGGTTGTTGTTGTTGTTGTTGTTGTTGTTGTTGTTGTTGTTGTTGTTGTGTATAGGGTGGAAGAGGGCATGTGTGTGCCACAGGTCTGGATCTGTGGTTCAGAGGACCTTTTGGTGGAGCTGGATCATTCATTCCAGCTATTGTGCACGTCCTGCACAGCAAGAGCCTTTAACTGCTCAGCCATCCCACCCACTGGCCCCCATTTTTTATTGTAAAGGACTGTCCAGAAGAAAGAACAATGAAGATTAGATGACAGAAGATAAATAGCCAACAAAGCTGGGCATTTCTACTGGCTGATTACAGAAAAAGCACTACAGGCAATATAGTGTATTATTCTTGTTACTTATATTAATTAGTTTTGTGTTACTCTGACAAAGATACTTTTGAGGGCTGGGGAAATGGCTCAGTGGTTAAGAGCACCTGGCTGCTCTTTTGAAGGTCCTGAGTTCAAATCCCAGCAACCACATGGTGGCTCACAACCACCCGTAATGAGATCTGATGCCCTCTTCTGGTGTGCCTGAAGACAACCACAGTGTACTTACATATAATAAATAAATAAATCTTTAAAAAAATACTTTTGAGAACAACTTCAAAGATAGAAAACACAGACACAATATAACCACCCCCTGGAACTGGATATATATAGCTGAGTTCCTGGGACTCTAATACCCTCTTCTGACTTCCACAGGTACCAGACATGCACACAGCACACATACATACATGCAGACAAGACAGCAACACACAGAAAATAAAAGAAATTACTTTGTTAAAGAAATGAAAAGATACCTGCCCCTAAGAAACCCTCCTCAGTAACCTATTTACTTAAGCTAAACTCCAACCCCTAATTCCAGAAGACTCCAGAACCTCCCGAACAGAGCCACCATTTGTGGTCTTCTACTTTAGTCACAAAAGTTTCTGTGGGGGGCATTTCAGAGTCAAACCATAGAAGCACTGTTTGCTTTTTATCTGAAAGTTCATAAATAAATGATAAACAGATCATTGTTTCCTTTGCCCGTTGTCCTTAGCTAATATGCCTTTTGCTTTACTAGATTTTAGGAAAATGTCCATTTTATCATGTTTTGCAACTGTTTTTCCCTTTGTCTATTTACCATTAAATATGTTACCATTAAGTAAGTTTCAGAAAGTTTTAATGTACCCACAGTCAATACCAGTCTTCAAAGAAAGACAGTGGGTGCTATTTTAAGTTTGGTAGTGAAAGGAGTTCTGGGAGCTGGGTGAATGCAGAAGCAGGAGACGTCTGTGAGTTTGGAGGCAACTTGACCTACATAGTGAGACCTTGTTTCAAAATAAATAAATGGATGAAGAAATAAATACAGTTTTTAAAGAGAGGAAGAAAAGAGTCAAGGTTATCACAGACTGGAAGTGGAAGAGAGGTGAGAAAATGTTGGTCAAAGATAGAAACTTCTAGTTAATCTGGAGGAATACTATCAATAGATCAAGTAGCAATGGCGATGATTACAGGTGATAACAATCCGATGTTGCACAAGTGAAACTGCTGAGAGTAGACTGTACAAATGTCTATCATACAAAAACTGAGGTTAAAAAAGGTAAAAGATACATTAATTATAGGCTGGAGTGTAGCTCAGGTGGTACAGTGCTTGCCTAGTATGCATGAAGCTTTGGGTTCAATCCTTAACATGGTACTTCACATTAGTAATTTTAACAATCAGGTGAAGTTAGAAGGAAGATCAAGGTCATATCCTGCTACCTAGGGAGCTTGAGGCCAGTCTGACATACAAGAGACTCTGTCAGAAAAAAAAAAAAAAAAAGGCAACAGATGCAGCTGACCCCTGTTGTTGAGTTGGGGAAGCCTGAAAGAAGCTGAGGAAAAAGGTGATTCTTCTTCTTCTTCTTCTTCTCCTTCTCCTTCTCCTTCTCCTTCTCCTTCTCCTTCTCCTTCTCCTTCTCCTTCTCCTTCTCCTTCTCCTTCTCCTTCTCCTTCTCCTTCTCCTTCTCCTTCTCCTTCTCCTTCTCCTTCTNGCACACATACAGTAGAGGACTGTCAGGTCTGTGTTCATTCAGAGATGACGCACCTAACCCTCAAGAAAGAGACTGGAGGCTCCAGGGAGTTTAGAGGTCAGGTGGGGTGGAATGTGGGGACATCTAAGTGGAGATGGGGTGAGGTGGGGAGGAGGTGTGGGATATGGAGCAGTCGGAGGGAGGATGGGGTGCAGGGAATGGAATATGGAGTGTAAAAAATGAATTACAAATAAAATTAAATTAAAAAAGAAATAAAAGAAAGCCGGGCATGGTGGCACACGCCTTTAATCCCAGCACTCTGGAGACAGAGGCAGGCGGATTTCTGAGTTCGAGGCCAGCCTGGTCTACAGAGTGAGTTCCAGGACAGCCAGGGCTATACAGAGAAACCCTGTCTCGAAAAACCAAAACCAACCAAACAAACAAAAGAAATAAAAGAAAAAAAGGCACACCTTTAATACCAGAATTCTGGAGACAGAGGCAGGAGAATGTCTATAGGTCCCAGTCCAGCCTGGTCTCTTTAACAAGTTCCAGGCCATTCAGGAATAGAGAGGCCATATCTAAACATTTAAAAAAAAAAAAAGAAAGAAAGAAAAAGAAAAGGAAAGGAAAGGAAAGGAAAGGAAAGGAAAGGAAAGGAAAGGAAAGGAAAGGAAAGGAAAGGAAAGGAAAGGATGCAAGTGACCACGCGCAGTGGGATACAGTGCCTTGCACAGTGGGATACAGTACCTTGCAAGTATGAGGTTCTGAATTTGATTCCTAACATTGTCAAAACATACACATACAAACATATATGTGTAAATATGTCTATATGTATGTATACACATATGTAGTAATTTAAACTAGCCATTCCACTAGGTATACATATATAAAACTCTCACATTTTAAATTAAGAGTATAAGCCGGGCGTGGTGGCACACGCCTTTAATCCCAGCACTCTGGAGGCAGAGGCAGGTGGATTTCTGAGTTTCCAGACCAAGCTGGTCTACAGAGTGAGTTCCAGGACAGCCAGGGCTATACAGAGAAACCCTGTCTCGAAAAACCAAAAAAACTAATAAATAAATAAAAATTAATTAATTAAGAGTATATATAATATTTTCTGTCTTGTTTTGTTTGTTTGTTTGTTTTGATTTTATTTTGTTTTATTGTCTTTTGAAATAAGGTCTCTATAGCCGTGGCTGGTCTGGATCTTTTATACCAGGTTGGTCTTGAACTCACAAAAATCCACTTACCTCTGCCTCAGGAGTGCTGAGATTAAAGGCATCCACCATGTCTGGGCTGTAATATTTTTGTTTGTTTGGTTTTTTTGTTTGTTTGTTTGTTTTTTCGAGACAGGGTTTCTTTGTGTAGCCCTGGCTGTCCTGGAACTCACTCTGTAGACCAGGCTGGCCTCAAACTCAGAAATCTGCCTGCCTCTGCCTCCCAAATGCTGGGATTAAAGGCGTGCGCCACCATGCCCGGCGTAATATTTTTAATTAAATAAAACATACTTAGCAGTCTGCCTAATGAGATTCTGCTTGGGTCACCTTACCCTTCTAAGTCCTAACTAATGGTACTATTGCTACTCCTTCTGAAAGGTGTAATGTTCCCTGTCACTTGTCTCCTGTATCTTTCTTTCAGATGCTGGCCAGAACTAAGAATGCTTTCTCTGGTACTTTGGGCTTTTGCCCTCTTTCTCTAACCCTCCTCTCTCCTCCTCACCTTGGGGTTGCTTATCCATCAAATGCTTGACAGCCAGGCAAATGAGGCTCCTCCTCATTTTCTTCTCTAGCTTCAGGCAATTCCTGAGATTTCAGAGTTTGCCCGGCCTGTTATTTTTCTTTTAAACTCTAAAACTCCTTTATGTATTCAGTGTATACTTACTTTTTGGCAGGCTAAATCTTTTCAGAGCTGGTTGGTTTCTTTCAGATTTAGCCTTGCAAATAAAACAATTTTTGTGTCTGCCTCCTCTACTACAATACAGTGTATCATTTGTGTCAAATTTGTTTCGGAGTTGTACTTCAACTCAAGATTTTGATGCATGGTTTTGAAACTTTTTGCATAATAATTGGAAGGTATCAGCAAGAGTGTGTCTCAACTGAAGCCTACTGGAACAGGAGGTAGTATAATGTGGTTTCTTCTAGCTGAGGACTCAAAATGGGGCACAACTGTTTTAAGGACAGACATTTGTGGTAAGAATATCTTTACCATAGATTAAAGATTGAGGCATGACTAGAACATTCTTATGTTGGAATATTCCTATTTAAAACAGCATCTTCCACCTTCGTTAGTTCCATCTCCAGGAGAGATTCCTTTTCCAGGCTGGTGTCACAGCTCATGTGGGTAAAGGCCCTTGTTGCTCTCGATCAAAGTTGTTCTCTGAACCTACATGGTAGAAAGTTGTCCTCTGACCCCAACAAGCATGCATAGCCTGCACACACTCCTACCCATATACATCTCTCACACACTCATGTGCACATACACCTCTTGAAGGGCATCATGGAATCCAAGCATTTGTTTCTGAGCTTTGTCAAGATTGTGGCACAAGAAAGTGCTCTGTGTCACCTGAATTTGCATAGGTCGAATTTGTACTTTTAAAGGCCAGAGTATGCATTTGTAGTGAAGAAAAGACCTTTCTACTGATGCTCAGCTCTTTTGGCGAGCATTCCACTTTCTTTGGTTCCCAGAAGCTAACAACTGAAAGGAGGTCGTAAGGACAATCTTCTAAAAGAATATGGCAACATCTCTCACCTTTTGTTTTCATGTCATTTCACATCAGGCTAGCCTCAAATGTGTCTGTTTCCTACCTCAGCCTCTCCTGTACTTGTCGTAACAGGCCTGAGCCACCACACTCAGATTATATCTCACATATTTGGGCACAGTATCTCTAGAGGCAAATCTTCCATGGTATGGATTTGAGGAGGCAGACAGTTTCTGGGGGAAAAGAATGTGAACATTTTGTATAGACGGTTCTAAAGATGAGGAAGGTACAGATTCCCAAGTTCAAGGAGAGTGCATGCAAGAACCAGAATGGCCCTAATGAAAGCTCATTGTTTCAAAGGTTACAGAAAGGAATGGGAGTTGGCCCTCTCAAAGCCAAACTTCCTGTCTTATTTAGACTTGAGCTGGCTTTCTCCAGGGACATCCCTTTCTAGAATCGCCTTTGTCTGTGTCCCCATTGTTCTTTTCCTACAATTTCTATCTTCCTCTTAGTTAATGAGACACTTCATTTTAGGGAGACTACCTTCTCTAGTAACTTCCAAAGAAGCGTTCTGAGCTCTCTGCTTTCTCCCTGCTGCTTGGTTTGCTCACTGAGTGTGCATGTGAGGGAAATGAGAAGAAAATGCCTCCATCAGACTGGCAGGTCGAAAGGACAGTTTCTTGATTGGTGATTGACGTGGGAGGTCCTAGACCACTGTGGGCAGGTGTTCCTGGATTGTATAAGAAAGAAAGCCATATAGAAAAATTCATTCCTCAACTTTCTTACATGCATGCTCCAGAGAGCTTCAATACCTGCCTCCAGGTTCTCCTCATGAACTCTGCACTGATTCCCCTTGAAGGTAGAGGGAGACACAGAAGGGTAAGTCAAATAACCCATTCGTCCTCAAGTTTCTCTTGGTCATAATGTTTCTCACAGCAACAAAAAGCCAACTAGGAGAATCTCCCACAAAATTATTTCTGTGTTTTTTTTAAAAATATCTTTTCACTATTCTTATTTTTGCTTAACAGTTTGGCTCAATATAAAATTCTAAACTTAGCCAGAAGAAGTTCTGTGAGCTAGGTGTGAGGTGAATACCTTTAATCATAGCACTTAAGAAGCAGAGACTTGTGAATCCCTGAGTTTAAGGCCATCCTGGTCTTCAGAGTAAAGAACAACCAGGGGTACACAGAGAAATCCGTTTTTTTTTTTTTTAGTTGTTGTTTTGTTTTTGTTTTTAAGAAAGAAGAAAGAAAGAAAGAAAGAAAGAAAGAAAAGATAATAGAAAAAGAAATTTCCCCATAATTCATGACTTTAAATATACTGTTTCTGTTTCTTTTCTTCTTTTTGCACAGGTGTGGGGTATCTTTGTTTGAGACAGGGTGTCACTGTATAGTCCTAGCTGGTCTGGAACTCACTTTGTAGGCTGTGCTGGCTTTGAACTCACAAGAGATCTTCTAACCTCTGCATCACGAGTGCTAAGATTAAAGGCATGTGCCAATATGCCTGGTAAACGTACTTTTTCATTAGGCCATTCTTTTTGTTTTTTTTTTTCTTTTTTTTTCATTTTTTTATTAGATATTCTCTTAATTTACATTTCAAATGCTATCCCGAAAGTTCCCTCCCCCCTCCCCCGGCCCTGCTCCCCTGCCCACCCACTCCCACTTCTTGGCCCTGGCATTCCCCTGTATTGGGGCATATAAAGATTTAGGCCATTTATTAATTAATGTTTATTTTTGAGACAGGACTCACAGAGCTCAAGCTGCTATGAGTCAACTGTGTAGCCAAGGATGACCTTGAATCTCTCTCCTCCTGCATTTGCCCCTTAAGTACCCAGGATTACAGATGTGTGCTGCTACCATTAGGGATCAAGTGCAAGGGCTCTTGTATACTACAGAAGCACTCTGCTCACTGAGCTGCATTCCTCTCTTCTATTAGTTTCTAAAAGCCAGCATTCCTAACTGGAGTTCACATTTGAATCTTATTGTTTTCTAATGCATTTACCTCTTTCTATCTATAAAGACTTAGGTTCTTTTATACGACTGGAATCCTTTTAAAGGGCATGTATCCAAAAAGGGGGAGCTATTATTTCATTACTTCTCTGAGAATACAACCTAAGACCTTGTCTTGTTGGGCAAGTGCTCAACCACTGAGGCCCAACCTCCCTCCCCACCCGCCAGAAATAGGTCTTTTTAATACGAATATTTATCATTTTCCTTTTTAGAATTCTTTTTCTTCTATTTCTTTGAAATTCCTTTCTCCATTGTCACCTTTCTTTGGTGGACTCCTGCTGGATACTGGACCCTCTGGATTCACCTTGGCATCATTTCTCTCACAGCACAGGCAGTCCTACTACACTTTCCAAACACATTCTGTTTCTTATTGTGAAGTGATGAATTTACCCGCTTTCCACAAACATCTCACAAACCCCTCTTCATCCTCACAGCTCCCTCTTCCTCCTCACAGCCCCCTTCCTCCTCACAGCTCCCTCTTCCTCCTCACAGCCCTCTTCCTCCTCACAGCCCCCTTCCTCCTCACAGCCCTCTCCCTCCTCACAGCTCCCTCTTCTTCCTCACAGCCCCCTTCCTCCTCACAGCCCTCTCCCTCCTCATAGCTCCCTCTTCTTCCTCACAGCCCTCTTCCTCCTCACAGCTCCCCCTTCTTCCTCACAGCCCTCTTCTTCCTCACAGCTCTCTCTTCCTCCTCACAGCCCTCTTCCTCCTCACAGCTCCCTCTTCCTCCTCACAGCCCTCTTCCTCCTCACAGCTCCCTCTCCCTCCTCACAGCTCCCTCTTCCTCCTCACAGCTCCCTCTTCCTCCTCACAGGCCCCTCTCCCTCCTCCTCACTATGGTTTGATCATTCCAATTCACAGAAATAGATACAGAAGGTTTCTAGGAGATGAAATCTTGTACATAGGTGAGGTAGAGAGGGAAGAAGGTTAAGCAGAGAAAGACCACATTCTAAGGTGATACTAACAGGAGTCCCATTAACCTCCCCAGAAGTTGTTCAGCTTAGATAGTATTTCAGAATGGTTCTGACTAGAGGCAAGGATGTTGAGCCCTGAAACCCATTATAGAAAGTCAAAGGATGGTTGTTGTAGAAATGTTTAATCCCAATTCCGGGTTCTACCTTGCCTTTGACCATTTAGTTTCTGGATAAAAGTTACACACAACCTTTATATTTACAATAAGCCTTAAACAACACAAGAGCTGGGCAGATACCTATCCTCTATGTTATTATAATCTACTTTCCTATTAATAAGCCCCAGTTATTACTTACTGTATTTCTTTTTTTTTCTTTTTGGTTTTGCGAGACAAGGTTTCTCTGTATAGCCCTGGCTGTCCTGGAACTCACTCTGTAGACCAGGCTGGCCTCCAACTCGGAAATCCGCCTGCCTCTGCTTCCCAAGTGTTTGTTTTGTTTTTGTTTTGTTTTGTTTTTTTTGACTTACTATATTTCATCTGGGCTGTTCTTAACTCCAATTGGCTAGCCCTCAGGGCCACTTTTTTTTTTTAATGACTTACCTTACCCATGATGGCTTCTCTGTCTCTCCCTCACCTTCTTCTCCCCTTTGTGGTTTTTCTGTGACACGCCCCCAGTCCCTGGAACCCTAAACCCACCTTTCTCTCTTCTGCCCAGCTATTGGCTGTCAGCATCTTTATCCACCTATCAGAAATAACCTGTGGGCAAGGTCACATAAGTCACTTGGACTCTCTCAGTTCTGGGGCTTCAAGATCTTGAGGAACCAATATTAGCATTAGAATACAAGCAGCATCAGGCCAACCTACTACAGACGGTGACTTTAAACTAGGCAGTTCCTTTCAGCTGACAAAATCTTTGATGGGAGCCAAGAGCCTCAGGCTTCCCCAAGGATGGAACATTAAACACTTGGTTTTTCTAAGGAGGACCTGACTGAAAGACGCTTGCTTAACTTCATTCCCTTGTAAGCTCTGTGTCTGTCCGAGCTGTGCTAGGACTGGCTCAGGTCAATTGGAAAGCACACTCTTCACCATTCATCCCAATATAGTCTTTGTTGACACTGATTTAGTAATTTAAAGTTGACACTGATGTGGAATTTTATGCATGTATGCATCTATGTATCTATGCATCATGTATGTATGTATGTATGTATGTATGTATGTATATGTGATGTATGTATGTTATGTATATGTGTATTTTTGAGACAGGTTCTTCTCTAAGTAAGGCTGGCCTCAAACTCTCTATGTTAGTGAGGATGACCTTGAGTTGATTCTCGTTCTGGGATTACAGGCATGCACCATATTTGGGTTTATTCAGTTATGGGGATTTAAAGCCAGGGCATCCTGAACTCGTGGCAAGCACTCTTCCAACTGAACTACATTACCACAGCCGTGGGATTATTTTTAAATGTTACCAATCATATCCCCAAGCATAGGAGCTTACTTTCTTGTTTTCCAACTGGTTATTGGTTATAGTAACCCATTAGAGATGGGATAATCTGATGATGACCTGAATCTCTTAGTATAGAGCCATTAGGTTTTTGTTTTGTTTTCCAACTCTTCCTGTTCCTGAATTATTACTTATTCCAGGGATTTTTCTCCTACTACTAACTCATCCATCTATGTATCAAATTATTAAAAGGCCAGACACTAGTAGACAATGATTTGCATGATGGTAATCCAACAGTGAACAAGACTCATAATTGAGGGGAGAGAGACAGGCAGACCTTGGTAAAACCAAAACAATCTCTTCAAAAATATTCATAAAAAACTCTTTCAGATAATAAATTAGTAAATTTACTAACAAATAATAAAATATAAGAAAATTATGCTTGATTTCAGTGACTGTAATTCAATGTGATGGGAGGGAGGGGGTAGTAGTGCCTTTTCTTCTCTTTTTTACATTTTTTTATTATTTGTAATTGTTTACTTCCTGATGGAAGCTTCCCTTCCCTGTTGCCCTCCCCACCCCCCCTCCCTTTCAAAGAGAAGGAGAGGTCTTCCATGGATATCAACCCCCTTGGTGTATCAAGTTGCAGTAGGACTAGGCACATCTTCTGTTGAGGCTAGGCAAGGCAGCCCCATTAGGGCAAGAGAATCCAAAGGCAGGCAATAGACTCAGAGACAGCCTGTGCTCCAGATGCTAGGAGTCCTAAATGAAGACTGAGATGCACAACTGATACATATGTGCAGAGGCCCTAGGTGAGTCCCATACACACTCTCTAATTGTTGGCTCAGTCTTTGTCAGCCACTTTGGGCCCAGATTAGCTGATTCTGTAGGTTTTCCGACTCCTTCAATCCTTCCTCTTCTTCTGCAGAATTCCCTGAGCTCTGCCTAATCTTTGACAGTGGGTCACTCCTCCAGTTTCCACTGGCTGCTAGGTGGAGCCTCTCAAGAGGCAATTATGTTAGGTTCCTGTCTGCGAGTATAGAAGAACATTATTAATAGTGTCAGGGGTGGGTTCTCTCCCATGGATTGGGCTTCAAGTTGGGCCAGCCATTGGTTAGCCATTCCCTCTATCTTGGCTTCATTTTTAATCCTGCTCATCTTCTAGGCAGGGCAAATTTTGTGTGGAAGGTTCTGTGGCTGGGCTAGTGTCCCCCTCTTTCCACTGGAAGTCTTGCTGGGTACAGGAGGTGGCTGTTTAGGTTTTATATCCTCTAGTACTAGTACTCTTAGTGACCCTCATAGATTCCTGGGAATTTCCATTGTCCTAGAATTCTAGCTTGTCCCAGAGATGTCACAGTTCTCTCTCCCTTCATCCTCCCCAGACTTAATCTGCCCTGTTCACTACCCACCCTGTCTCCCACCTAGTTCCCTCCCTCAATCCTCTCCCTAGGCCTCTTTTATTTTTCATTCTGAATGAGAATCAAGCATGCTTTCTTAGGCCCTCTTCATTATTTAGTTTCTTTGGGTCTATGGATTTAAGCATGTTTGTCCTGTACTTTATGAATAAGATCCACTTACAAGCTAGTACATTCCATGTGTTTCTGGGTGTGGGCTACTCCACTCAGGATGATCTTTCCTAGTTCCATCCACTTCCATCCACTTGTCTGCAAATTTCATAATGTCTTTGTTTCTAATGGCTGAATAATATTCCATTGTGTAAATGAACCATATTTTCTCTATCCATGTATCAGTTGGAGGTTGTTTCCAGATTCTGGCTATTATGAATAAGCTTCTATGAACAGAGTTGAGCAAGTGTCCTTGTAGGATGGTGGAACATCTTTTGGGTGTATGCTCAGGAACTTTATAGGTGCGTCTTGAGGTAGAAGTATTCCCAATTTTCTGAGAAACTGCCAGATTGATTTCCAAAGAAGTTGTACAAGTTTGTTCCTTTTCAATAGATTGGCCAGGGAAGGGACTGGACGAAATAACATTTAAACAGAAACTTGAGCACAGAGAGAAGCAGAAATACATCACTAAGAGTTATGCCTCTGAGAAGACAGGACGACTAGGCTGCAGGACTATCAAGTCCACAAATGTGGCTGGAGTAAACTGCACAAAGAGGCTGCAGGGAGGAGAGATGTGGCAAGGGAGGAAGGGACCAGATCAGGTTTGCTGTTTGTGCTCATCACTATATGCCTTTGGAGTTTTGTGTCGGTCATAGTTCTATTAGACAACAAAACAAAACAAAACAAAACAAACCACAAGAGTGTTATGTGTATGTACCTGTGCGTCTGTAATGTAAGAGAGAGAGAGACAGAGAGAGACAGAAAGAGAGGGAGAGAAAGAAACAGAGAAACAGACAGAGACAGAGACAGAGACAGAGACAGAGACAGAGACAGAGACAGACAGAAGGATAGGAAGATGGAAAGACCCTTATGAGAGAGTGTAGTACTCTTGAAATCAGAGCAGGCTGGAGTAATGGGCAGGAGGAATTTTCTCAAGGATTTGCCTCAGTTAGGTAGGCCTAGCTGGTGAGCTGCAAATTTAGGCAGAAAGGTTCTTAGAGACTTACCTCAAAACTTCCTCAGAGAAACTTTGGTTTTGCTGTAAGACCTTACAGCCAATTGAATGTGGCCACCCAGGCTTTCAAGGATTATCTCCTTTGCTTAAAGTCAACTGATTTGCAGATGTTAACCACAGTTCAGAATACCTCAAGGCAGCAGTCAGATTAAGTGTTTGAATAACTATGGCCTAGCTGAAGAAATTGAAAAGCGATTTGCTTGTCTGTTCATATTTAAAAATGAGGCTCAAACTGGTGATTAGAGAACCCACAGAAGGGAGTTCTTGACTGCTGGCCTTTATTTTAGTGTTAGAAAGCTGATGGGGGTGGGGTGGCGGAAAAATCCCATGATTGGAAGATAACAACAAATAGTAGAATTTCAGTTGCCTTCTCCCAGAGCTCTTCAATCACCCTACCCCCACCCCTGCCAAAGTTTCTGCTTTCTTGCTAGGGGAATGTACTGGCACCCATCTGTAAAAAGTGTGGGTGCAGAAGCAAAATACTTCCTCTGTGTTAGTGAATATCATTGTGGTGAGGTGGATGTCTTCCTTCTGCCTTTCAGCACTACCTAGCATGGCCCTGTCTTCTGGATGTCCAGGGTTGTATAGAGTCACACCAGGTGCCTTTTCCACCAAAGCTGCAGCCTCCCACAAAGGCCTTTATTCACTTATGACTTTCTAACAATTATCCTGTGGCTTTATACATATATATATATATATATATATATATATATATATATATATATATATATATATATATATGGTTTTTCGAGACAGGGTTTCTCTGTGTAGCCCTGGCTGTCCTGGAACTCACTTTGTAGACCAGGCTGGCCTCGAACTCAGAAATCCTCCTGCCTCTGCCTCCTGAGTGCTGGGATTAATGGTGTGCGCCACCACGCCCGGCTCACATTTATATATTTTTAAAGTTAGATGTCTGTGTGTCCATCTGTGGATGAACTGAAGTGTCGGTGCCCATGACGACTGGAGCTAGAGTCATCTCTCCAGCCCTGGGTTTATAAATTAAAAAAGAAGACAATGGAAATGATATATGTTCCTTTTGCTATTTTGCACCATCTAGGCTTAAGTTTGATACAGAAAAAAACCTAAACACTGGAGGGGGGGATGTCTTTCCTTGAACTCTAGAGAACTACAATGACTCTGCTATTGAGGCAGACATCGAGCCCAATGCTGCAGAAATCAGGTGAGCACACAAGACCTCTGGCTCAGGCTTGCTCTCAATGCTGGTAGCTGTGGTAAAATTCTCATTTAGCTACAAGGTTATTTCAAGTCCTGCCAAATCAGAGTTCTATTAATACTAAGATACAGTTATCGTTTTCTGATATGACAGTGCACAGCTCCGGCTGGAGGAGGCTTGGGTGAAGCTGTTTGGTCCGGAGTGGATAGTCTTTAGATAGATAAGTTGAATGAAAAACAAGCTCCTGGGTTGAAGAAATTATCACAGGGAAGAGGAGAAAGCTCCTACGTAAGGAAATCTGGGCTGGGCAGGGTGGCTCACTCTTGTCAACCCAGCATTCAGAACACTGAGGCAGAAAAATGACTGTGAGTTTGAGGATAGACTGGTCTATGTAAGGTATTTCAGAATATCTTGGGCTACAGCTGAACGAGAGAAAGAGAGAAAGAGAGAAAGAGAGAGAGAGAGAGAGAGGAGAGGAGAGGAGAGGAGAGGAGTGGAGAGGAGAGGAGAGGAGAGGAGAGGGAGGATATATTATACCATTCCTGGGTATATATTCAAAGGACTGTACAGTCTATTAGAGATGTTAGTTTCAACTCACAAAAATAAAAGGAAATTATATAGATAGATGCTATATCTGGCTTGCCTTGAAGTCCCTATGTTGGGCAGGATGTCCTTGAACCTACCTGCCTCTGCTTCCTTGGTGATGGAATTAAAAGCATGCACCATGGTGCATAGATGTGTGTGTATGTGTGTGTGTATTTGTGCTATGATAAATATACTTTGTAATGTGCACACTTTCTTTTATTGTCAAGTAACCAGTATGGTGACACTGTTTTGCTTTGATCACACTGTTTAACACATGCTAGCTTTGAGTTCTAATTCATCCTAATAAGTAATTAGTTGAGCAGCATAGAAAGTCAGCAATCATCCTCCGGGATCCTCACTTCACTGTTTATACCTATATGCTTCTTGACTAATTGTAGCTAATAATTGAAGGAGTCCGGAGTTATGATTTCAAATGATAATCTAGAGTCACCTTTTCCTCAAGTGGTAAACACTTCCATTTCGGATCCATCGTCACTGTTTGAACAATACTTGAGTTCATGAAAGGACTGCTGACATTTATAGAAGACATTTGTTCCCTCAAAGTAGAGTGGCACTGGAAATGGTCTTAAAGCATGTGACCAGGCAGAGACAGGGGGATTTCTAAGTTTGAGGCCAGCCTGGTCTACAGAGTGAGTTCCAGGACAGCCAGGGCTACACAGAGAAACCCTGTCTCGAAAAACAAACAAACAAACAAACAAAAAAAAAAACTAAAACCAAAACAAACAAAACCAAAACAAAACAAATCAAAAACAAAAAAAAAAAAGCATGAGACCATCAGAACAGCCATTTCTTTTAAGGAACATCAGGGGGAAACATTCACTTATGTATGAAACAGTAATTTCTACAGAAATAAAAGTTTTGGCTTTTAAAATGACAAAAGATGGAGCTAAAAAGGAAAGCAGATGAGAATATCTTTTCTGAAGTACTTTCTGGGAAGAAGGAAACATTGTGTCTGTGTCTGATCAGCTGCTTCATTCATTTCTTTGGGCATGTTTATCACATGGTATCAAATTGCACTCAACAGCAGCACCACCCCTTCCACCAAACAAGGGTCAACTAGTTCGGAATTAAATGAAGTTATATATTGCATTAGTCATAGTGTGTTAGTTAGGCATCTTTTGGTTGCAAATGATAGAACTCCAAAATGCAAATGGGTTTAAACACTAAAGAAAATGTAGTGATCTATATAACTGAAAAATCTAGGAAAGGAGCGAAGCCTTTCCTCAGGCTGAATATAAGTGTTTAAATGATTTCACGAGGAATCAATTTCTTTCTCCGTCTCAGCTCTGCTTTCATCTTTAGGTTTTATTCTCGGGTAGGATGTCTTTGTAGCCTCAAGCTTACTTCATAATCATCCAATGAAGAAAAGGTCTACAGTTGGTTCAAGAAAGTTCTGGAATTATGTCTCTTTGGCTTAAAACTATTCCATTACCAAGGAGACAGACTACAATGAGTTACTAAGCCATGGCCACAGTCCCACCCTGAATCTAGAATTTGCTAGTAGTTGTGGCTGTATCACAGGGATCTAAAGTGGGACAAATGAGTTCTTTATAGGAATATTTTATAAAAATATTGGAAAGCTGGGCCTGGTGGTGCACGCCTTTAATCCCAGCACTTGGGAGGCAGAGACAGGCAGATTTCTGAGGACAGTTAGAGCTATACAGAGAAACCCTGTCTTGAAAAAAAAATTGGAGTATGTAGATACTACATAGACAACATCTCCTACATCTATAGCAGAAAAGCCAGCCCAAAAATTGGTATGGCTTTTTAAAATTAATATATTTTAATTACAAACATTTTGAAGTTGCTCTTGTCCCTATTCTAAAATGAGTTTTCATTTGGTAACCCTCTAATATGTTATGAGACTTCCTGAATTCTGTATAACCTCCCCTAAGTCAAGATAGTATGAATATCTTCTCATGCCCACAAGTTCAGCATGTTTGATTTCTGCTTTTGTAAAACCTGCATCTAATTTGGTATAAGATTATAAAACTCTCTTATTCTATATTCATCTGTTCTACCTAAGAGAAGTGCTATTTATAGACTGGGGTGAATGGTGCAGAAATGTAATAATCAATGCTGTACTCCCACTTTGGCTAAATCTAAACTCTCCATGACTACTAGGCTAGCATGAAAGAGTCAGGGGTTAGGATCCTAAATTTTATACTTGCCTGCATTGGCTGGCTCTCCTTAGGTACAAATCAGTGGTTGCCCATACATAAAGTGCTTTAAAAAACCAAAACCAAACCAAAACAACAACAACAACAACAACAAAACCCATTTACACTGATTGGCCTATGTCCACTCTTTTTTCAAAAAAAATTTTAAAGGTCTATTTATTACATGTAATTACACTGTAGTTGTCTTCAGACACACCAGAAGAGGGCATGGTTGTGAGCCACCATGTAGTTGCTGGGATTTGAACTCGGGACCTTAGGAGGAACAGTCAGTACTCTTAACTGCTGAGTCATCTCACCAGCCCCAGAAATTGATGAAAAGAATAACAGCTAAAATGTGATGCTTGCATTTCCCATAAAGGCTGCCAGAGCAAAACTGGAGCAAATCCTAGGGCAGGGAGCTGACACTTTCACAGTTCCTACCTTCTGGCCTCTCTCTCTCTCTCTCTCTCTCTTTTTTTTTTTTTTTTTTTTTGGTTTTTCAAGACAGGGTTTCTCTGAGTAGCCCTGTCTGTCCTGGCACTCACTCTGTAGACCAGGCTGGCCTCGAACTCAGAAATCCTCCTGCCTCTGCCTCCCGAGTGCTGGGATTAAAGGCGTATGCCACCACTGCCCGGCTTCTATAGCTTTAATTTTTTTCCAGATAATAATTTATTTACCAGATTTCTTTTTCCCCTTCCCTCCCTCCAGTCCCTCCCGCACACACCTCCCTGCTAGCCCTTCAAATTCCTGCTGCTCTAGCTTTTGTTAGGAGCAGCTAGCTTTCCCTTACTCTTCCTAAGCTTTCGCCTGAGGAGCTTTGGGCTCAGGAGAAGGAAAGGGCTGGGACCTCCCATCCTTGTCTTGCTGCCCCTATCCCCCAGTCAGTTTGTTGTTATTTTTCGTTTTAATTGTGTATGTGATGTTTTTGAGACAGGATCTTTTGTAAATAGCCCAGACTGGCCTGGAATGGGCTACGTAGCTGGAGATAACTTTGATCCTTCGGAGTCCATCTCCTACCCAGAAGTGCACACTAAGAAAACACTCTACCAACTGATCTGTATGTTCAGATTCTACTTTGGTTATTATTTATTTTTGTGCATAACATATGTATTACAGTGCTTGTAGAGGTCAGGGGACACCTCTGTGGAATCAGTTAGTTCTCTTATTATACCATAATTTACACGGGGTTCCTTTAACTCAGGTTGACCCGGCAAGTTCTTTGACCTCAGAGTCTTCTCACTAGCCCATTTCTGTTTCCTTGTTTCCTTTCTAGAGCAAGCCAGGAAGCTTGGGCGAGTGCAGGCCGGTGGGAGGCAGGGTGGGAGAAGGCGCATTCAGGCTAGAGCTCCAGCCCTTTCGAACTAACCAGGGCTGCTTTTCTGGTATCAGCAAAGCTCTCCAACAGTGTTATCTGCAGGTGCCCATACTGTGTATCCTTGCTCCACTCCCAATGCGAAGGAAGAAACCTCCGACTCCAACTCCCACTACCTAGAGTGAGAGGTCTGGCAGTCTCCTCCCTGCACGTGCTCCAGCCTCCCCTACCTCGGCGTTCTGTGGAGGCAGAGGCAGGAGGATTTCTCTGTGGAGGCTGTCCCCTCTGGTTCTCGGTGTCCCGCCCCTGTTCATCCCGTTGGAAACTAGGCGGGGACGTGGGTGTATATCCACTCGGAGCGGAGTTGCTCAACTCTCAGTAGCGGAGGTCAGAAGCGCTCTGCAGCCAGAGTCCTGAAATCTCTGCAAGTTTCTGCGCTCCCTGTCCTGGAGCTTGTTGGTCCCAGCTAGGGGGCTCTAGTCTTCTAAGCCACCGAGCTGCGTAGATTGCGACCCTTCTGGCCGCGTCTGTGCTTGCACGGACGGGCTGCTAGCGAGCCAGAGTCCGGCAGTGGCCAGTTGAGGTTGGGGTCATCAACTGGCGAGTCTGGCTTGAGGATGGCGGAAGCAGGGCCCCCTCCAGCAAGCCCCCCTCCAGCAGGGTCCCCTCAGGCTGGGCTCCCTCCAGCAGGATCCCCTCTCGCTCCCACTCCGGCCCTGGCCTCGCAGTTGCTGGCGTTCGAGCGTTTGCCTAGGGCTGCCGCCAAGGCGCCCAAGACTAGGGATCTCCATCTGAATCAGGACCACTGTTCTTTCGTGCCGTTCACGCAGGCGGTCCCGGTGCAGGTGGACATGGCCATGGCCCTGCATCGTGTTAGGATCGCGGAGAAGTACGGGAAGAACTACCTCTGTTTGCTGCAGGCAGTCTTCCTTGCAGGTGAGTACCATATCCCTGTGCACTCCCACTCAGTGGCCTGGAACACCCGGCTCTCTCCCCTCTTCCCGGCTCCCTCCTCAACCTGTTGGAGTGGAGGATGTCTGGTGCACTTCGTCTTCTCTGGGCTCTCTCTCTCTCTCTCTCTCTCTCTCTCTCTCTCTCTCTGTCTGTCTGTCTCTGTCTCATTCTCTCTGTCTTTCTCCCTCTCTTTTCCCTGCCCCCATTCACTCCATAATCCACCCCAACCTCTTGCTGTGGCACTCCTAGCTTAGAGCCGCCCAGACTGTGGACCTCAGTTCCTCAGGCCAGCTGCCACTCTGAGGATGTGTGTGGCTCTCTACTCCGTTCAAGCCCCACAGGCGGACCTCCAGAAGCCCACCATGCAAGGTGAGACTGTTCCCCGTCTCCTCTTCACTTCCCACCACCACCCATCTGGATGCCTCTTGGTGGAGCTGGGAACGTCAAGGGAGGAATCTTTCTACTCCGCATTCTGTACCCTAGAGCCAACCTTCCTGAGGATGGAGGATACAGATGCACTTCCCTGTAACACTCCAGGTAGTTTTAAAAGCGAGGTTTATTTACTGGTGTAGGTGGTTGCTGTTTGTTTCACATACACGTGCCAGGGCCAAGTCAAAAAGGAGCTTGAATTCTGAAAGCCGCGGACCTGCAGTTGGAGGAGGAGTTTGTAGGCAAACTGCGGTCAAGGATTTGGGTTTTCTCACCAGGAGTGCCACTTCTTTCCAGCCTGGTCCTATGAGCTTCCTGTCTTCCTTCAGCTCTTACTACAAAGGCAAAAAGCTCTTTCTTACTTGCCTTGGAGGGACAAACCCAAAGCTAACAAATGTCTTACTGCTGTCACTCTTTTGGTAAAAGGCTTAAGAGTAGTGAGAGGCGGCACTTGATGTATACATACTGAGCTAGTCGGAGTTGCTTGGCTTTGGGCTCTCGGTGTACCGTGAAGCATGCAGAGGCTCCAAAAATTTAAAGTTCTTCTAATACCATTGGCAGTCCAGGAATATCCGCCAAGTGCTGCAGCTCTGGCCATGTCTTTTGTGCGTCTGTGGTGCTTGCTTACCCTGCAGTGTTCCTTGTAATGGGAACTTGGGAATTAAAAACTAGACGTGGTGCAGTTTTTCTTTTCTCAAATCAGGTAGCCACAGTGTGTGTTCCAAATTCCACTTCTTGTTTGAGGCTGTCCACGAATTGGAAGGAGGTCACGTCGATGACTTCGGTTAAACCACAGGAAACGCAGGGCTCTGTCTAAAGCTTGGTAACAAAGAACCCCTTGGTCTTGAGTATTTTGTTTGGAAGCGGTCAGTGTTATTTTTCTGTATGAAATAATAAATCATTAAGGGAAGTGTGGGAGTGGGGCACACACTTTTTCAGGGTTTCAGGGCAGTTTAAATGGATGTGGGAGGCTCCAAAAAAAAAAAAAAAAAAAAAAAAAAAAAGGAAGCCTGTGCATAAGTCGTGTACAGTGAGGGCTAAAGATCCACTTCGTAGAAAAAAAAAAACACATAAAAAATGAAACAGTCTCACTTTGTAGCTCAGGACCGGCTCTAAATAATCGTCAGTGCTGAGAGTACATAGGTACATCCTCACGTGTACCACCACTCATAACACACAGGCACTCACATGCATGCTGCACACACACACACACACACACACACACACACACACTTGTATGGATACGAGAGAATGAGGTGTTCTGGGGCCTGAGTGTGGACACTAGGCAAATGCTCTACCTCTAAGCTACAATCCTAGTGGGAAAATGCCACAAAAATGAAATACAAAGGGATGATTCTATTGCCAGGCATTTCTTTCTTTGTTCTTGGTTCATTTTCTTTATCCTTGGAAGTTTCTAACATGCTGCCACTGTTGCATGGCAATACATCCTAGCATTTAAATGATAGGAGTCACTCTGTTGTGTTTTAGTGGAGGTGGAGGTGGGGATAGGGATGCAGTAAGGGAGTGGGGAGACTGGCAGCTATTTGTCTTCAGGTATTTTTCAGCAGTTACCACCATGTCCCTGCAAAGATAAGTATATCTGTGGCTGGGACACATCCTATAGGATATTATAACTTTATGTTATTATTGTTGTTGTTGAGAAGGGCATTTAAAAAACTTGCCTAAGTTGCTTTTGAGCTCCTGGCTTAAAGGATGTGCTTCAACCTCTTAGAGTAACTAAAACTACAAGCTTGTAACCCCGCATACAGCTTGGGACTTATTACATTGTTTTGCTCTCTTTTCCATGCGTATATGTGTAGGAGCAGGTGCCCCAGCACATATGTGGAGGTCAAAGGGCAGCTTGCAAGAATCTGTTCTTTCGTTCCACCATGAAGCTACTCAGGTAGCCAGGCTTACCAGCATGCACTCTTACCTGCTGAGCCATCTCTCAAGCCCTTTTTTGACTTTCTGACATAGAGTCTTAAGGCTGATCTCAAATTCTGGCTCTTCCTGCCTCTACTTCCCAGGTATTGGGGTTACAGGTGTGTGCTACCATGCACAGTTTATAACTGTAAATGCAAAACGATTTCATATACTTAAAAATACTCCTTTATCTACCTATGTGTTCAGAAAGCTTTTTAGTGCCATGAAGAACCCTTTGAAAGGTCACTTATTACGTAGTTATTTGTGTGTACACAGTTTCTCTTATGAGGCAGCCCAGAGATAGCACGCTTTTACTTCTGAGGTAGGAGGGTCTCAAAATCAAAGGGATGCACAAGGCATGAGGAATTCATTTTTTCCTGGTGGATAAGGGATAAGGGATGCAAATGGAGTGTGGTAGAGGCTAGAGAAGGTATTCCAGACATAGGAAATGAATGAGCAAAGACAACGCAGAAAGGGAGAATACAGTTGGTTTACAGAATTACAGAGGACTTTTCCAATTGATTAGAGCAGGTGGGCATGGTGGTGCACACCTTCAATCTCAGCACTAGGAAGGCAGAGGCAGGTGGAGCTCTAAGTTTGAGGCCAGCTTGGTCTACAGTTTGAGGCCAGCCTGGTCTATAGAGCCAGTTCCAGGACAGCCATAGTTACATAGAGAAATAAGAAATTATGTTTTGAAAAACCAAGGGAGGGTGGAGACAAGGAAAGGGGATAACACTTGAAATGTGAATAAAAAACTATCCACTAAAAGAAAGAAAGAAAGACAGAAAGACAGAAAGACAGAAAGACAGAAAGAAAGAAAGACCAAGGAACCAGGCAGTGGGGGTGCACACCTTTAATTCCAACACTCAGAAGGCAGAGGCAGGCAGATCTTTGAGTTTGAGGCCAACCTGGTCTACAGAATGAGTTCCAGGACAATGAGGGCTATGCCAAGAAACCCCTGCCTCAAAAAGACAAACAAAAAAAGAAGTGAGTCAGGGCTGCGCTTTGGGGAGAAACACTGGGAATGGAGGTTAGGTGTGCTTGAATTTAATCCCAGTACCGGGAAGGGAGAAGCAGGAAGATCAATCTCCAGTCAGGGCCACATAGTGAGGCCTTCTCAAGAAAAAAACTAAACCCAACCAAGCAAACAGAGGCTGACAATGGAAGAGGAAGGGCAAGTTTGGGTTCGATTTTTTTTTTTTTTTTTTTTTTTGGTTTTGGTTTTTTGAGACAGGGTTTCTCTTTGTAGTCCTGGCTGTCCTGGAACTCACTTTGTAGACCAGGCTGGCCTCGAACTCAGAAATCCGCCTGCCTCTGGGTTCGATTTATTTTATCATCTTATTTTAGTGTTGAGAATGGGGCCCAGAGCCTCACATGTGGTAAGCAAATATCTCAGAGCCTTTGAGATATTCTTCCCAAGCCTGGGATTCAGTATTGAGTATGTGCTTTTTGTGGAACATTCAGGTTGAACTAACCAAGAGGTCCAAATCCGGGAAGAAGTAGGGAGAAGTAAACCCTATTCCTTCCCGTTTTTCTCTTAACTGAATTTTTTTTCCCTTAAATCTACTTCCATATGGACTATCTTGATAGTGCAGCCTGAGTAATGAATAGACACATGTTCATTAGCTTGCTTCTACAGTTTTCCCTTCTCACATGCTACCTTAGTTAATAATCAGTAGGAAAAATACTTTGCACTCCATGAAGAATATAAACTCTATTAATCTACTAGAGACTTACCCAACTAAGAATTTAAGGAGGTGTGGAAACCTATCCATGTACAAATTTTCTTTTTTTCTTTGTTCTTTTTTTTTGGGGGGGGGTTGGTTGTTTTTTATTATTTATTTATTTATTTATTTATTTATTTTTGGTTTTTCGAGGCAGGGTTTCTCTGTACAGCCCTGGCTGTCCCGGAACTCACTCTGTAGACCAGGCTGGCCTTCAACTCAGAAATCCGGCTACCTCTGTCTCCCAAGTGCTGGGATTAAAGGCATGTGTCACCACTGCCCGGCCAAATTTATTTTCAACTGTAATGTGGCATCATTAAGTTTTAGCTCAAATATAATATAAGAATAGTATAAATGACAGCATTGATTTGCATACATTGCACAATGTTGTAAAATTTATTCCAATGAATAATGGGTCTTTAATGGGGCTAAACTTTTATTTTGAAACAAAGTCTCATGTAGCCCAGGCTGCCCTGAAAAACTCTATGTAGCTGGGGATGGCCCTGAATTCATAATCCTTTTTACCTTCACCTCCTCTGTGCTGGGATTACATGTATAAGCCACCATTCCAGATGTTTTTAGTGTGGTTCTCTGGACCACATCCAGGGTTTCATTCATACCAGGCAAACACCTAACCAACTAAACAACATCTTGGCCTGTAGACCACATTATATTGACTATTTTCTGTGTCAAACTTCTCTCGGAAACAGCAATAACACTTTTAGTGCCTGGTTTATTTTGTTTCTCAAACTTCTAACCATTTTGGAAGGAAAGGTTTTCAAAAAGTTTACTTACCTTCTGGACCCCTGAACCTAGAAATAATTGCATCCTTTCCTGATGACTCAAGACTGTCCTTAAGACAGCATCAATTATGTTAATCTGATATATACAGTGCTCAGGGGTTCAAGTGGAGGCTCTTTGTCTCTATGGCAAACGGGCACAGATCTCTCTGCCTTTTAATTTGTAATGTCTGCTTTGTCTAATCTCTTCATATATCCCTTCTCTGGTAGCTGTCACTTCTTGCTGCTGTCTCTGGCTCCAGGCTGCATTCTCCACTGTTCATTTTGATGTGCTGTAAACTTAGGAATATTGTAACCCAAATGTGCAGAACTATCTGAAAAATATAAATAAATAAATACTCTGGGAAGTCTTTATTTATTTGGATGTTTGGATGTTTGCATATGCACATATTTGTACAGAGCCCGGATGTTGATTATGGATATCTCCCTCAGTAGCTCTCTCCCTTGTTTTTTGAGACAGTGTCTCTTACTGAACCCCTGAACCTGGAGCCAAAGGCTACCCTGAGATTTGCCTGCCTCTGTCTCTGCTAGGGTTAAAGACACCACCATGTCTGGCCACAGGCAGTGCTCTTAACTATTAGACCACCTCTTCAGCTCCACTCAAAATAAATACAAATAATGGTAATAAAAGGATTATTTTGGATCTTCTAGGTCTTTGCTAATCTTCAGAATTTTATTTTTTATCATTATCTTGTCAATTTGAGAATAAAAATCTAGTTAGTATTTGATAGGAATTGCTTAGATTCTATAGGTCAATTTAGGGAGTTTACGTGTTTCCTTATTTGGAACACAATCTTATATTAACTATTGTGTAGGCTGGCCTGAAACTTATTTTGTGGCCCAAATTGTGAATATTTTTTCTGTAATTTACTTTGTAGACATCAATTTATTTTCTTTATTGTGTGCTGGGCAGTGAGTGGACTCAGAGCCCAGGGCATGCCAAACATGTGGTCTACCATTAAGCTATCTATGCCTTCAATGTAAAGTAACGTGGACTTTATCTACTATTTTCCTTGTTTTTTTTTGGGGGGGGGGAGTGGAGGGAGAGTCACAAACTCATGATCCTTTTGTCAGCCTCTCTGAATGCTGGGACCCCAAGTTTGTCCATTTTTCTGGCTCTGAGTTCATTTTTAATACGTTTGAGATTCCTTGTAAAGTTTTTATGTGAATGAGAAAGTTCACATGCTGCTAGAATATACGTTTTGAAATCTTGTGGCTAGAGAGTCTGATAGACATTGAGCTGCCTGCCCCTTCCAAACATATTTCAGCTAGGTCAGCATCGGCTCCTTCAGGAACACTGCAAGTTTTTTACTCCTGAGGGTCTTCATTTGCAGTCTTGTGCCAGCTGGTTAATTAGCTGCCACCTTGGCTGTTGAGTATCCTGTGTGTTGACAAGGAAAACCTTAGAGTTATTTTAAAAATATTTCCTCTATTAAAAAATGAACAGGTGTGATGAGGTATAGTTATTCTTAGCTCACTTGATGCCACTTAGAAGGACTATGCATCTGCTGGGGCATTCTTGAATTTGCATTTGCAAGTCCCATCATTTGATTTGTCATTTTGCACTGTCAGTTTACAAAAGAGGGTCAGTTTGGCTTCCTTTGTTGTGACCTTGGACGGACCACTAATAGATATTATGTGTTCTCCCACACACATTATAAACCAAAGGAAACCATTTTAATTGAATTTGCTGTTGCAGATGCTGTGCATTTCAAAATTAGATTTTCTAAACCCAAGAAGCAATGACTAGCCAGGGAGGATGAGAGCTGGCCTTTAGTCATATGGCTACGTGAATACCCTGGGTTCTGACTTCAGTGGGCCACCTTGTATACTTTTATAGCTTGTGTTTTAAATAGCTGTCCTCAAAAGGTCAGATGTTATAATAAAAAGTTAAAAGAGAGACTCTATATGCCCCAGAACAGGGGAATGCCAGGGCCATTACGTGGGAGGGGGTGGGTAGGGGAGCAGGGCGGGGACGCGGGAGGGTAAGGGAAAATTTCTGAATAACATGTGAAATGTAAATGAAGAAAATATCTAATAAAGAGAAAAAAAAGTTAAAAGAGGTGAATGAAAATACTTAGTATGTTTAGATCATTCAGTTGGAAGCTGTGACCATTATGTTTGTGATTATCATTCCATCTTTCAATTCCTGCTCAAGCATGGCTAGACTCATTTGAACTGTGGGTACTGATGTTGATGATTCAGATGAGTTTAGCAAAACAAGAAACAAAAAAGAAAAAGAAAAAGAAAAACAAAAACAAAACTCAACCAATGACTGGGCTGAAGAGATTGGTCAGTGTGGTTAAGAGCACTTTCTCTTCCAGAGGAACTAGGTTCAATTTCCAGCCTCCACATGGCTGCTCACAGTGGGCTGTAACTTCACTTCCAGCGGATCTGATGGCTTTCACCAACAGTAGGCATACCATGCACATGGTTCACAGACATACATGCAGGCAAAACATTGATATACATAAAATAATTTAAAAGGTTATTATTTTGTTTATGTGTGATCGTGAGGGCATATGCTGATGGAGATCAGAGGACAGCTTTATGATGTCAGAGTTTTCCTCTTACTAGCACACAATTTCAAATATCATGTTGCAGACTATTCTTTAGGAATATAAATTGAGAATGAAAAGAGAAACCAGGTAGAACCAGCAAGATGGTTCAACAGATAAAGGGATTCATTGTTGCCTGTAAACCTGCAAACAAGGCACAGTTTAATCCTAGCACTCAAGAGTCAAAAGTGCAGCACACCGGCCACCAGAAGTTTTTGGTGCATTTCTCTCTATGGACTCCTGACAAATGCAGCTCAACTATGCAGTGTAAGGCCAACCAATACATGCATGTTGCTAGCAAAGAATCTTTCATCACCTGTCCGTTCATGTGCTTGTTTTAGCAGAACATCCTCTCTCCTGTGTCTGCTTCAGTGAAACTTTCCTTCACAAGTCTGCCTTAGCATTTCACACCTGTGTCCACTTTAACTAAACGTTCCTTCACATGTTTGCCCCAGCAAAACACATCCAACCGACTTCCCAAATAACCCTTAAGTTTACACGTCGCAAAAGTGGATGGATCTCTATGAATTTGAGGTCAGCATGGTCTACATAGTGAGTTCCAGGACAGCCAGGGCTATGTAGAGACACTGATAAAAAAAAATAAAAATAAGTAAATATGTAAGATATAATTGTATATGGAAGAGAGTTTTCTTGGTTGAATTTCTTCTCCTTTCTTTCTTCCCCCTTCTTTCCCTTCTTTCTGTCTTTCCTTCCTTAATACTTTTGTTTTGCTTTGCTTTTGGGGGAGGGGGCAGGGTCTCAGTCTAGCCCAGGCTAGAAATCACTTTATAGCGCAGACTAGCCTTGATCTTATGGAAAATCCTTCCACCTCAGCCTTTCAGAGTTCAGAACTAGGAGTCACTGTGTCTGACTTGTTTGTTTTTAAAGCATGCTTTCAGAACTATCCATAGTAAAAAAAATTTCTTTTAATAAAAAGTAGCTTTTCCCTGACAATTATTTTGAAGATGATTCAAACACATTTCTGGAACAAATGCTTCGTTAGCATAGATTTTTTTTTTTTTTTTGCAAAGAGTTTGTATCATCTGTAAAATTTCAAGCTTTGGTCAAGTTGCAAAAGAGCGTTAGGATTATAAAAAGCGGGTTGCTGCTCAGGTTTTACCGTCTTTTGGGTTTTAAAGACTTTTCATTTGGATCACAATGCTTCATTTCTGCATGTCGCTGCACACCTATAAATGTCAATACCTGTGCCTGCAAAGACTACCTTTCCACTTGCAACCCATGCAAATGTGTCTGGCCCAGGACTGATCAAAAGCTGTCTGGACCACCTTCAAATCCTTTAGGACTCTGAGGTGCTAAAAGGGTCCCTCCCTTGAGGGTAGTCCTCTAGGACTAGGTTAGAAACCCCACTTCTTTTTTATTTCTTCTGTGTGATTGTCTTATCAGTTTAGTTCTAGATGTCTTTTTACTCCATGCTCATTGCATCTACAATTAGTACAGCTGTAACATTCATCACTCTGGACAGACATTGCCTCTTGCTTCTAGATAAAGAGGCACCTGCAGTCCCCAATCTGGGCTGATGCTTAACTGCTTCTGTAGGTGGATCTGGCTTTCAGCTTTGAACACATGATGTATTAGAGTGGCTGATGGATATATAAAGAACACAATGTGTTGAGAGTTGGATCAGTGCCTTGCAGCCCATTCTTCTATGTCCTCATTGGTTCCTTCTATTTTCCAACTTGCTCCAGTATTCTAATGTAAGGGTTCTTGATTCACTGAAGAATGATGCCCTGGACTCAAATAGTGCTGGAGTCTTCCATTATCAAGATAGAGAGACACCCAAGGGAGCTCACAGGCCTGATTTCAAGCACATTAGGGGATTCCAGGGTAGGTGACCTTTATCTTGCTCCATCTCTGGGAACATTCCATTACTGGGGTGGGGGCTGGAAACTGTTGCTGAGGAAGTAGCTGAGGAAGTCTGGAAACTGCTGCTGACCCATTGTCCTTGCCTCAGGCCAGGAGGCAGGCAGCTTCTGAGGCCTGGACTTGCCTAGAGTTACCCAGTTCTTGGAAACAAAATTTTAGGCCTCTTCTAAACTGCCAATTTGAAGCCTGTGGTGGAGTCAGGCTAGCCTTCTCACTACTTAATCCCTGATTAATGAATCAAAGTACAAATAAAGGCCTTGTATCCCTCCTTTCTGAATTTGGAAGTATTTCCTAATTATATGTTGTGTATATCTTGGAATGTTGGTACAGTGATGGCAGCTTCATAGCAGGTACATTTGTTTTGATATGATGCGTGAATTTTTCTTTCCATTTCTTTAAAGACAAGCTCTCAGTATCTCAGGCTGACCTGGAACTCAACTGTAACTCAGACTGGCTCCAGATGTGTGACAATTCTCCTTCAGCATGCCTCCTTTTCTCAGGCCTGGCTGGAATTAAAGGGATGCACCACTATATCCAGTTAGAAATGAATAGCTTGAAGGCCATCTCAAGATTTCTTTGATCTTTCAGTTGTCACCTTTAATGATTTCCTTCCTATTTATATTGTTTATATTATGTAACCCATATTGTTTCTTTTTGCTTGTTTGTTTGTTTTTGTTTTGTTTTGTTTTGTTTTTTCGAGACAGGGTTTCTCTGTGTAGTCCTGGCTGTCCCGGAACTCACTTTATAGACCAGGCTGGCCTCCAACTCAGAAATCCGCCTGCCTCTGCCTCCCGAGTGCTGGGATTAAAGGTATGTGCCACCACGCCCGGCCCATAGTGATTCTTAATTTGGATTTGTTTAACTCTACTTCATACTTTCTTGTAGTAATTTCTGAAATAATTTTTTCTTTCATAATTCATGATTTGTGATAAATACAAAGTAATTCTGTGGTAAGAGGCAAATCCAACCCTAACACACTTCTGTAATGATAACATTTTATATATAGACACTGGCATACTTCTGTAATGATAATATTTTACATAGAGACAACACTGGTTAAGACTGTTTAGTGGTAGAGAGAGTCGTTGCTGCTCTTTTAGAGGACCTGAGTTCAACTTCCCCATCCATATCTGCAGCTCATAATTACCCATGTCTCTAGCTCCAGAGGATCTAACATCCTTTTCTGGCTTCTAGAGACACCCACACACATCTCCCCCACTCCCCTGCCACGCACACATACTTAAAAGCACTGATCTGAGTCTAGCAGAGTATCATGAGGAATCATTTCATTGACTTTTCTTTCCTTCTCTTTTCCTCTTTTTTTTTAAGATTTATTTATTTATTATATGTAAGTACACTGTAGCTGTCTTCAGACACCCTGGAAGAGGGCATCAGATCTCATTATGAATGGTTGTGAGCCACCTTGCAATTGCTGGGATTCGAATTCAGGACCTTCAGAAGAGTAGTCAGTGCTCTTACCCGCTGAGTCATCTCTCCAGCCTTCTTTTCCTCTTTTTAAATGTCAGTCATATTTGGTTCTATCCTGGGTCTCTGGGCTGTCCAGCCTCTGGTTCTTGGACATCCATGCAATGTCAGGTGTGGGTTCCCTCAAATTAGATCAGTTATAGGTTGGCCACAAATTAGATCAGCTATAGGTTGGCTACTCCCACAAGTTCTGCACCACCATTGCCCCAGCAAGTAATACAGGCAGGACAGACTGTAAGTGGAAGGTTTTATGGCTGGGTTGATGTCCTAGTCCCACCTTTTCTGCTTGTAGAAGATGGGTGGTTTGTGATCTGTAATCCTCCATTACTAAGAAATTTTGCTCTAGATTCCAGGTAGTTTCCATTGCACTAGGTTCCTGCTCCACAAATGCCCCCTGCCGCCCCCCCCCCCAGTTTCATAATTTCTCTGAGTATTTTCTCCCTACTCCCCACCCACCTGGTCCTTCCTGTTCCCATTCCCACCTGCCTTGAGTCCACATGAGAAATCCATTCTATTTCCCCTTCCCAGGGAAATCCATGTGTTCCACCCTGGGTCCTCCTTGGTACCTAGCCTCTCTCTGTGTCTACAGATCGTAGCTTGGTTATCCTTTAATTTACAGCTAATATCCACGTATAAGTGAGTACATACCATGTTTGTCTTTCTGGGGTTGGGTCACCTGACTCAGAATATTTTCTAGTTCCATTCATTTGCTTGAAAATTTCATATTTTGTTTTTAAACATCTGAGTAATATGTGCAAATGTACTGCATTTTCTTTAACATTCCAGTTGAGGAACATCTAGCTTATTTCCAGTTTGTTGCTATTATGAATAAAGCTGCTATGAACATAGTAGAACAAGTGTCCTTGTGGTAGGATGGAGTATCCTTTGAGTATATACCCAGAAGTGTTATAGCTGGGTCTTGAGGTAGATTGATTCCCAGTTTTCTGAGGTGAGGAACCACCATATTGATTTCCATAGTGGCTGTTCTAGTTTAGGTTTTGACCAGCAATGGAGAAGTATTTATTTTATTTTATTTTATTTTTTCCCTTGTTTCAGCCAGCCCCGCTCGCTCCAGTCGGCCCCGCTCACTCCGGCCCTGCTCACTCCGATCAGCTCCGCTTGCTCCGGTTGCCCCCCACCCCCTCATTCCAGCCGTCCCCGTTTGGCTCTGCTCGCTCCGGACATCCTCGCTTGCTCCGGTTGGTCTCTCCGGTCCAAGGATTCATTTCTTATTATTCTTCATAAGTACGCTGTAGCTGACTTCAGACGTACCAGAGGAGGGCATCAGATCTTGTTACGAGTGGTTGTAAGCCACCATGTGGTTGCTGGGATTTGAACTCATCACCTTCGGAAGAACAGTCAGGTGCTCTAACCCGATGAGCCATCTCACCAGCCCCTATATTTTATTTTTAAAGGCAAAGTCTCTCTTTGTAGCTAAGGCTGGCTTTGAACTAGGATTCTCTGGCCTCAGCCTTCTATTTGCTGTGATTATAATAACATACTTTTCTGTTACTCTTTTTTTTTGTTTTGTTTTGTTTTTAAGTAAGGAGCTTTATGTTCCCATGCAGAGTGGAACCAAAGAGAAATTCACTAGATGTTTGGTGAATTGCAATAGATTAGAAAGAGGCTCCAATGTATATTAGCAAAAGAAGGATTTAGCATGAATCTTGGTAGAAAAATATGTGAGGTTTTCATACTGTATCTTTATTGAAGATCAATATACTACATAGTCCTATAAGAATTTATTTTTTGATGATTTCAGAATTGCCCTTTTATTCATTCTTCCTTTTGAATCATAACATTTTCAAGGGTGCATATCCATCATTTGCATGTCCTATGTCATTGCTTTTTACAGGTGCTATGGCATATCTCTCTTTCAGACTGAATGGGAAAAATTTACCTGTGTAGAAACTCATCCATCTTGTACAAAGACCTAGAATTCACAACATCAGCCATAGGAAACTTTCGAAGAGAAAGGGAAGCAGTGCTGTTTAGGTTCAGACTGCAGTGGCAGATTGCTTAGTGGTTAAGAGCCCTGGCTGCTCTTACAGAGGACCACATCAGAGGACTCACAGCCACTTTTAGCTCCAGGCCCAGGGAATCTGATGGCACTTCTAATCTCTGCGGGCTTCTGCATGCATGTGGTGAACATACATACATGCAGACACATGAAATATTCATGAAATAAAAATAAATATTGAATAAAAGAATTTCAGACTGCAAAAAATATTTATAAATGTCCTTGCTGTGATTTGGGAAGAATGGAGGCTGTCAGGTTGTATCTAGTTAATAATTTCATGAGAGCTATTTGAGTGTGTTTTTTAGTACAAGTGTCACATGCTCTATCTGAAGGTTAGCAGACATTAGCAGAAGATAGATGACATTCTACAACTTTTTCTGAATCTGTGCTATTTTCTGCTTCAGATTGGGACAGTGACTGGCATCTGGTGGTTATTTAATAGATTTTTGCATGAATATGTGTATGCTTGCTCATTTCCTTCATCATGTTTATCTTAAAACCAGGCTTTAGGGACTGGAGACTTGGCTTAGTATTTAAGAGGACAGGCGGCTTTTCCAGAGGACCTGGGTTAAATTCCCAGCCCTCAAATGGCACCTCCCAAGCATCTGTATTTGTAGTCTCAAGTGATCTGATGCCCTCTCCTCGCTTTCATGTATAACAGGCATACTTGAGTTATATAGACATACATACAGACAAAATATTCATAAACATAAAATAAATAAATTATTAAGAATAATGAAAAGAGGAGGCTTTTAATAGCAACTTTGGAGGTTTGTTTTGAAGACCAGCAAAGTGAATTTGAATACCTGTGCAGTGCCTAGAAAGGGGAAAGAGCTTCAAGATGATCGTGTCATTAACCATTCATCCCATATATTCCACTTGTTCCTAGATGACAGTGGGTTGGTTGCTATAATCTTCCTGGCTGACATTTTCTATTCTGTTTTTATATGTGCTTTGCTTTTGCTGTCAGTTTATTTATTTATTTATTTAGGAAAGCATGAGAATGGAATCATTTGTTTTTAAAAGGAGTTTATTTGCCATGACTCTTTGGTGTGGGCTAAGTGGCATGTGTGTGCAGTAGATTCAGAACCAGTTTTCTTCAACCATATATGAACAGGATTCCCAGATGGAGCACAAATGGACGCAAAAAGAGTGTCGATATAAAATAAAAACCCCAGGGCTGGAAATTATGGCTATTGAATCTTGGAATCTGAAATAAAAATGCTTTTTATAAAATGAGAAAGCTTGTACATACCAATTACTTACTTTTTAAAAATGTTCATTTTCTCTATGGGAGCCATTACTGAACTCTGTAGAACTAAAATCTCCGGAGTGGTAATCTATACTCCTATTATCAAGACACACATTCAGAAATAAGACTCCTAAGAGCATTGATCCTAGCCCAGCTATATGCTTGAGTGTCCTCTGTAGCAATTCAACACAGAGGTGTTTTGTCTTTGAAAACTGCAAATAAGATTATGTTCAAAATATCAGAACTATCTACAGGCAAAATAGCTGCCTTGCAAGGGAGAGAAAACCAAAGTACCACTGCATAATGCTCTTTCTGTTGGCCTTTTTTCCCCCAGAGGGGAAAGACCCAACCAGCCAATCAAACAACCAAAAGCATACTTGATCAGACAGCTGTGAGAGCATTGTACACATAGCCAGTACCCAAGCAGTTAGACGTATTTGCTAGGAAATAGGGCAATATGTGTAATCTTCAAAGTTTCATAAATTTATTTGATTCTTTAGTTTTTCCTAGGACATCTGTTCCAAATGGTGTAGGATGGTATTTTGGCCCATAATAATTCTCAATCAATGTTTACTTTAAAAGACAGAAAAAAGTTAGTGACACACACCTCTAATTCCAGCAGTCAGGAAGCAGAAAGCAGGCAGATCTCTGAGTTTAAGGTTAGCCTCATCTACAGAGTGAGACCCAGGATAGCCATGACTATACAGAGAAACTCTGTCTTGAAAATCAAGAATAAGAACACCACCAATAACTCCCCCCACCGAGAGAGAGAAAGAGAGAGAGAGAGAGAGAGAGAGAGAGAGAGAGAGAGAGAGAGAGAGAGAGAAGAACACCAACTTGTGGTGGCATGCACCTATCATTGGGAAGTAGAGGCAGCAAGATAATGTATTTAAGACTAGCCTGGGCTACATAGTGAGTTTGAGACTAGCTTAAGCTAGAGAAGAACCCATCTTAAATTAGAATGAATATAAAATGCATCTTTATGAGGTGTCACACCTACATGTAATGGACTGATGGACACTTTGAGTTTCTGCAAGTGACACAATGAAAACCGAGCATCTGACTAGATGGATGTACCCTCCTTTTCTATGTTATTCTAAATACAGTAATTTCTGTACCTTGTAACACGTAAAAAAGTTGAATTCTAACCTTATTTCCTCATTTGAGATAAAAGAATTAGTGATTGTTTCCAGCTTTATGATCAAGATAATAGGGGCTGAAGAAATGGCCCAATGGGTAAGAACTCTTGCTGCTCTTACAGAGGACTCGGTTCAGTTCCCAGTACCCATAGAGTAGTTCATAACCACCTATAACTGCAGTTATAGGGGATCAGATGCCCTCTTCTGGCTTCGCACTACACATGGTGCACATACATGAGGGAAAACACTCATGCATGTTTTATTAAAAAAAAAAAAAGACTAAGAGCCTGATACTTCTTATAATATGTGAGTGAACAGCAAGAGGTTTTCTCATCTTTTTTCAGTTTGTGCCCGATTGTATGTACAAGGCTTTTCAGCAGAGAAGATTTTATATTTTTCATTATGTATATCTCTGTGCGTGTATGTACCTGGCAGGGCAATGCCTTAAGGTCTTATATATAGGCTTTGGATCCCTTGGAGCTGGGAACCAAACTTCAAGTCGTTTTCCAGAGCACTACATGCTTAACCACTGAGCTACTTCTCCAGCTCCCAACCAGCCCTTTGGGGGATTTGCCATACAGTTCAAGTAAGGAGAATGTGTGTCTTTTGTTTTTAATGGATCAGCTTGGCCAGCTTTCTATCAAAGGTATCTTTGCTCAGTGAGGAATATGCTGTAATGTGACTTTGGTCTACCATTGTGATCAAGATTTTAAAAAAGTTTTTGTGTGTGTGTGTGTGTGTGTGTGTGTGCACCCAGGTTTCGTGCAGCCAGCCAAGGGTAGCCTTCAACTTGATGTACTCAAGTATGAACTCAAATTCTTTCTGTACTCCTGCATTTTCCACCTGAGTGAGTGCTGGGTGGGATTACAAGTATATGTCAAGAGTCGTGGTTTATATATTGCTGGAGATGGATCCCTGGGCTACAAGCATGCTACCAACTGAACTGCATCTCCAACCTTTTTACTTCTTATACTTTGAAGTATATTTCTTATACTTATAGGGCTTAAGTAGTCTACAAGTGAAATATGAATCACCCCCATTTTCACTTCTGTATCACAGGAAGAAATCTGTGTGGAAATAAATACAAGAGCCTCAGAATCCAAACAGGCTGCAGCTCACCGGGATTGCTTTCTTTGAAGTTAAGAAGCTAGTGTTCTCTGCTTCCTTGTTTAAGCAACAGTTTCACCTTGTTCTGTCTGGATGCTCAGTGTCAGCCATCTGTCTTCTGTTGCCTTTCTTTGTTAGTTTCCTCTCAGTTTAGTCAACTGTTAGACTATTTCTTAAAGTGGTAGCATCTCTTTCAACTCTCCTTTCATCCCTTGTCATTAGTGTGGCAATGTTATTTTATTTATTGATTGATTGATTGATTGATTGATTGATTGGTTTTTCGAGACAGGGTTTCTCTGTATAGCTCTGGCTATCCTGGAACTCACGCTGTAGACCAGGCTGGCCTTGAACTCAGAAATCCACCTGCCTCTGCCTCCCAAGTGCTGGGATCAAAGGTGTGCGCCACCATGCCTGGCTCTTTTTTTTTTTTTTTTTTTGTGCAATGTTATTTTAATGAGATGGTTGTGGGAGACATCTCATGTCTCAAAAATCAAAAGTATATTTTCCTTATGTATGTGGTTTTCCATGTTGTTGGTGCTCCTAGAATGTAGGTACCTTAGAAACTATCTGCTGTATTAATGAGGGAAGAGTGCCTGAGTGAATACAAGGCAGAGAGAAAATGAATCCTTGCTCTTCCTATTGTCTGTCCACAGTCTTCTGATTTATGCATAAGGCTGTTTTTATTATATGCATGTCTAAATTGTGGAATTATAATTTTTATAGTTCTGCAAGATTTTGAATGGTGCAAGAATAATCAGCTTGCAATGTATTATTTCCAGTTTGCTGTCTGACATAAATTTCATCAATTTATTTTAATAAATATTCTTTTTATTCAAATCAGGAGAGAATTTTTTTTAAATAGAGATGTCTCTGTGTTCTAATGCTATTTGTTTTAAGACAGGGTGTCTCTATGCAGCACTGACCAGGCTGGCTTTGAACTCAGAGACCCACCTGCCTCTACATCCCAATGCTGTGTTGATACGCTTGCTTCTAGTACTCTTTTATTTAAACCCTAGGCCATTACTACTTTTGGAAGCATATGAGGACAGAGAAAAGTCTAGTCTTTTGTTCTGTGATCCTTCTACCATACCTCCGTGTCTAAAAATGTCAACATTTGACACAGTTTTGACTGTTATAAACATTACTTTATATTTGAGACACCATAGTGTTCAAGAAATGATTTTATATGCTAATGTGTATGCTTTAGTTTGGAGTATACCAGGAATCTAAACATATGTAAATCTACTTATGCATACATATGCATATGGATACATATGTTAATTACAAGACAATTTTAAGAATTAATTTTTATGTTCTGACCACGTGTTTCTGTGTTTACTTTGTGCGTGGTTCATGTGTCATAAGAGAACTTGCAACTTACAGGGGCACAGGAACCAAACTCAGGTTGTCAAGCCATTTTGTGAGCTTCCAATCATGTCTTTAATGACTTGTATTTATGAAAATAACTAAACCAGTTAACTACTCTATATTTCTAAGTGAGTAGGTATCATATTCTACAGCTTTGTCTTAATATTTTTGAGAAGGCTTGTTCCTGATAAAGCACATCCATAGGAGACAATTTCAGGAGCACTAGAAAGAATGTGTCATCAGCCTGACACCACCAAATAGGAGGGCTTTGAAGGTACTTTGTATCAGAGCTCAAGTGCAAAATATGGCTTCAATAAGAGATGTAAAACCACAGGCTTTAAAACAGCAGTCCAAAATACCCTAGTTCAATGACCTATTTTCTTTTAAAAAGTTATCCTTGTTCATGGACTGGAGGCAGATAATGGACTTTTTAGTTTTGATCCCTGTAGCGTTTGATAGATTTGAACATTGCAATCTATCACTTAAGATCTAGGGCAACTAAAACATGAAACAATTCAGGGGCAGTGACTTAAAATATCACTGTTCATTATGTATTTACTGTGCGTGAGCTGTTTCACATTACAATAGCATTAGGTAGGTCTTATGATGTCCAGGTTATAGATGAGGAAACTTAGCTTCAATGAATCTACTTGACTATCATATCCACGTTTCTACAGCTACGAAGTGCAGTGAAAGTTCTATGAAATGGAAGTCTATGTGAGAAGTGGAAGACAATATATTACTGTGTATATGGCTACTCTTCAAAGAAACTGGAGCTATTTGTACCAAATTCTTAGTTTTCTGATGAGTGAGAGTGGTTTTTTTGTTCTAACATAGGTTTTGAAAAGTGGGTCATTCGTTCTATATAGCCAGTAATGTCATAAAAAGCATGGCTAATTCTCCCTCTAGGTGAAAGAGAAGACTATGTTTGAGGTGTCTATACACATAGATCTGTTAAGGCTCTAGAATTCTTTTGGGCAGAGTGAAGATTTCGGTATGGTTCTAGCTACACTTTTGACATTAATGTTGTTTCTTCTCTTGTTTATCATAGAAACTGGGCTGCTCCTCCAGTTAAAGGACATCAATCATTTCCTAATGCAAGACATTGCTTTCCTGTCTGGTAAGTAACCTTTATCATGTACTTAAAGGAAGATAAATGTATAAACTGGTCAGCAGAGTTCATTTGATACATGTATAAAAAGCTTGCTATCCATATCCGTATACACACATATATAAACACACATACATTAGATTATAAAATGTTTTAATAATCATTTATATGTTGTAGATCTAGTTACTAAACAAGAAGACATTAAGAATAATTAAAGGACTTTAATATTTTTAATATGTAATTAAGAGCAATCTTAATACTCTTGTGCATTTGTCTTTAGACATCCACAGGGTGTGTCTTAGGGACATATGTGTCTTAGAAGAGTGTGGGCTAGATTTATTGATTTTTTTTTTTGTTTATTCATAGACAGAGTTTCTTTTTTTAAAAAAGATTTATTTATTTATCTATTTATTTATTGTAAGTACACTATAGCTGTCTTCAGACACACCAGAAGAGGGCGTCAGATCTCATTACAGATGCTAGTGAGCACCATGTGGTAGCTGGGATTTGAACTCAGGACCTCTGGAAGAGCAGTCAGTGCTCTTAACCGCTGAGCCATCTTTCCAGCCCCATAAACAGAGTTTCTTTATGTTGCCACAGCAGGTCTGGAACTTGCTATGCAAACAAGGTTGGCCTCAGACTCATAGAGAACCTTCTGCTTCTGCCTCCCAAGTGCTGGGATTAAAGTTTTATCCCACCCTTTTCTCTTTTTATAACTTATTACTTTTATGTGTATGGATATTTTGGTTTACAAGTATGCATGAAGTGCCTGCTCAGGAGGGCATCAGATCCCCTGGAACTGGACCTGCAGATGGTTTTGAGCTGCCACGGGTACTGAGAAGCAGCCCAGGATCTTCTACAAGAGCTGACCGTGCTTTTTAATGCTAAGCCATCTCTCCATCTCTCTTTTTCTTTTTTCTATTTATATTTTATTAATTAAAAAAAATTTTTTTTCCGGCCCAGCTTGCTTGCTCCGGCCATATTTATTTCATCTATGTGGATACACTGCCACTGTCTTCAGACACAGCAGAAGACAGCACCAGATGCCCATTAGAGATGGTTGTAAGCCACCATGTGGTTGTTGGGAATTGAACTCAGGACCACTGAAAGAGCCGTCGGTGCTCTTGACCACTGAGCCACCTCTCCAGCCCATCCTTTTTCTTAATATGGTGTCCTGATGTAAAGCATGAGAATAGGGTGGTTTTTGAGCTGAGACTGGGTTCAGCTCTTACCCAGTACTGAAATAAGAATGAAAGAAAGAAAGAAGAAAGGAGAGAAAAGAAGAAAGAGAGAGAGAGAGAGAGAGAGAGAGAGAGAGAGAGAGAGAGAGAGAGGAAGAGGAGGAGGAGGAGGAGGAGGAGGAGGAGGAGGAGGAGGAGGAGAAGACGACACACACACTGGATTTAGTAGTTTCTGTCTGGACTATATCACCATCAGATATAAGAAGTTACTATTCTGTCATAGTAAATTTAGCTCTTTGATTTGATTTCACCACTGTCAGTGTTTCCCGGACAGTAGTCAGTTTCTCATGTTTCAACTACTTTTGCTTTACTTAAGTGTTCCACCACTGAGCTACACTTCCAGTCCTCTGTGTTACCAAAATTGTGTTCTGAATAGAACCATCTTCAGGGCTGTCTGCCGCCATCCACACTCTTCTCACTTTTCTTTTGTCTTTAGCATTTTTGTGGTTTTTTTTTCATTTTTTATTAGATATTTTCTTCATTTACATTTCAAGTGCTATCCCATAAGTCCCCTATACCCTACCCCCGCCCTTCTCCCCTACCCACCCACTCCCACTACTTGGCCCTGGCATTCCCTTGTACTGGGGCATATAAACATTGCTAGACCAAGGGACTTTCTTCCCAATAATGGCCAACTAGGCCATCTTCTAATACATATGCAGCTAGAGACATGACCTCTGGGGGTTCTGATTAGTTCATATTGTTGTTCCATCTATAGGGTTGCAGACCCCTACAGCTCTTGGGTACTTTCTTTAGTTCCTACATTCAGGACCCTGTGTTCTGCCCTATAGAAGACTGTGAGCATCCACTTCTGTATTTGTCAGGGAAGGGTTTTTTTTTTTAATACTTCTGTTTATACTTTCATTTGAATAAAACGTTTCTAATGGACAAGCATAATTAATGTCCCTACTTCCGAATGTAGAATTTAAAGATCTTCTTTGTTCTTTTATTACAGGTGTACTATTTATACAGTATTTGTAGGTGTTCAATGGTAATAAGCTTAATAGATTATACTTTAGTAGATTAGTCAGTTCGTGATAATTGATCCTTAGTGGAGCCATGTATCATTTCCATTAATAGATGATGTTTGCTTAACTAGTACTAGCTTGTTTGGAAAGAGAGAGGAGAATGGGGGGTTAGGGTAGGAAAGGAAGGGGTGTCCTGGTTTGCTTGGCTGCTTGCTTTTTTCCTTTTTAGTGTGTGTGTGTGTGTGTGTGTGTGTGTGTGTGTTGAGATAGGGTTTCTCTGTATAGCCCTGGCTGTCTTGGAACTCTGTAGACCAGGCTGGCCTAGAACTCAGAAATCTGCCTGCCTCTGCCTCCCGAGTGCTGGGATTAAAGGTGTGCACCACTGCCCGGCCCTGGTTTGCTTTCTATTGCTAGGATAAACACCATGACCAAAAGCAACTGGGGAGATGCGATGGTTACTCTTGGTTCAGTTCTGGTCCTATAGAGAACCCTGACTGATACAGGAGGTTTATTTGGTTTACAAGTCTTAATCTCAGTTCATCATTAAGGAAAGTCGGGGCAATCAGTCAAGCAGGACCAGAGCCAGTAACCATGCAGGAGAAAGTGCTTACTAGCTTGCTTTATAGGACTTGCGGAGCTTGTCTGGGGCAGCACCGCCCACATTGGGCTGTGACCTCCTGCATCAATCATTAATCAAAGAAAATAAAAAGCCCACAGGTGCACCCACTGCCTATGGAGGCAGTCTCTCAATTGAGGGTCCCTTCTCTCAGGTGTCTCTTGTTTGTGCCAAGTTGGCGGAAAAAAAAGTAAGCAGCAGAGAGACAGAGAAAGACAGACACAGACAGAAATACAGAGGCAGAGAGAGAGAGAGAGAGAGAGAGAGAGAGAGAGAGAGAGGGAGGGAGAGAGAGAGAGAGAGAGAGAGAGAGAAGAGGAGAGAGAGGAGAGAGACAGACACAGAGAGACAGAGAGACAGAAAGATAGACACAAAGAGACAGAGAAAGACAGAGACAGAGAAATACAGAGGCATAGAGAGAGAGACAGAGACACAGAGATAGAGACAGAGAGACAGAGACAGAGAGAGACTGTTCTGTTGAGGGCTGGGTGCGGCAAGTTATCTCTGCCATCACTTTTATTTCATATGTTTTGTAGCTCTAGTATTAGGTACGTAAACATTTAGGGTCATGCCTCCTTGATAGGTTGGCAACCTGAACATTATCTAATGGTCTTGAAAAGTACTTATTTTACTTTTAAGAAATTATGTTTGTACCCAAGGAGCTGAAGGGGTCTTCAACCCTATAAGTCAAAGAACAACATGAACTAACTAGTACCCCCAGAGCTCGCTCATGTCTCTAGCTGCATAAATAGAAGAAGATGGCCTAGTTGGCCATCATTGGGAAGAGAGGCCCCTTGGTCATGCAAACTTTATATGCCCCAGTACAGGGGAACACCAGGGCCAATATGTGGGAGTGGGTGGGTAGGGGAGCAGGGCGGGGGATGAGGGAGGGTTTAGGGGACTTTCGGGATAACATGTGAAAGTTAAATGAAGAAAATATCTAAAAAAAATTGGAGGAAAAAAAGAAATTATGTTTGTTTGCGCACATGAGTGTAGGTGCCTGCAGAGGCCAGAAGAGGGTGTAGGAACCCCTTCAACTTGAGTTCCAGGTGCTTGTGAGCCATGTGACACCAGTGCTGGGAACTGAACTTGGTCAGTCCCTCTGCCAGAGCACTGTCAACGGTGAAACCATCTCCCCAGTCTCTCAAATGTACTTTGCTCAAAAATTCTTTGGAGGAGAGGCCCTTGGTCTTGTGAAGATTCTATGCCCTAGTATAAAGGAATGCCAGGGCCAGGAAGCAGGAGTGGGTGGGTTGGGGAACAGGGGGAGGGGGAGGGTATATGGGATTTCCGGAGAGCAAACTAGGAAAGGGGATAACATTTGAAATGTAAATAAATAAAATATCTAATAAAAAGTTCTTTTAGACCTCCTTTCTATATGAATGTTTTGTGTGTGTGTATGTATGTTCACCATGTGCATACTTGGTGTCTATGGAGGGAAGAAGAGGATGTCAAATCCCCTGTAACAGGAGGGATAGAATCTCTCCAGCCCCTGAAATTTTTCTTTCTCCCCTCCCTTTTCTGGATTTTTTTTTGAGATAAGGTCTCACTGTGAACTTTTGCCCATCCTGAAACTCACTATGAAGAACAGGCTGGCCTTAAATTCATAGAGACCTGCCAGCTTCTGCTTCCTGAGTACTGGGATTAAAGGCATGCACCACTATACCCAGCTTTCCTGAACTTTTCTATATCTAGTAATATTCCTGGCTCTGAAATCTAGTTTGCTTAATATTAGGCAGTATAAAGGGTAGATTTCTGCCTCTCTCCACTTTCCTGGCTCTAGTACATGCTGCTATGTTTATTTGGGTTCTGGATATTCTATCGCCATTCTTCACGCTTGTATGGAAAGTACTTTGCTAGGTAAGTCATCGCTCCAGCCTTGCTTTTTGAATTTTAATTCCAACATTTAGATCATTTGTTCTGCATAGTACTATATTTCCTTTCCTGCTAACCTTGACTCTTGTGCTCAGTCTTATGCAATTTTCCACTGTCAATTTCTCATTTGGAATTTAGAATAAGCGTAACACACACAGTGGTTCTGTAATCTTCTTTGATTGTTTAGCTTGGCAGGTCATCTGTTTCTTCAGCCATATTTATTATGTGTATCACATGAAAATTCCTATGTTTTTATTCATCTATTCCTATTTGACTGTCTTTCTTTCTTTCTTTCTTTCTTTCTTTCTTTCTTTCTTTCTTTCTTTCTTTCTGCTAACTTTTACTTGTTCTTTTGGTTTGTATGGAAATTGTGATTCTCATAAAACTCTTAGTTACCCCAAATAGCCTTCTAGTCATCGTCTTTAAATATGAAAACACTCATTATGTGTTGTCACACAAATTGATAATTTGGTTGATTTTAGGTGGCCGGGGAAAGGACAATGCTTGGATCATTACATTTCCAGAAAACTGTAACTTCAGATGCATACCAGAGGAAGTAATTGCAAAAGTGCTCAATTACTTGACATCTATTGCAAGGTATGTAGTATTCCACTACATTCTAAAATTTTGTTTTATATTAAATTTTCACTTGAAGGTTAAATAAACATGGAGCTTGCTATTGTGAATAATAACTTCAGCTTAAGTAAATAAATATAAGAAAAGAGGAGGCTGATAGCTGCTTATATTATGAATATATTTAAAAATATACTGTAAAATATACTAAAGAAAAAATATACAAATATATTGAGGATCTATGTAAACACATATAGCAATTTGGAAGAGCTGGCCCTCACAAAATGTTACAGACATGTATAAAAGGATACCTTTACTAGTCAAGAGTGAAGAAAGCCATTTGTCCTTTTGTCCAAGGTCTACATATACTTTATCAGCAGCAGTTTTTGGAGCTACTAAGCAGGATAATTTGATAATAAAATCAGTTGGCAATACTATGAAACACTTAGAAGCCTCCTTTAGGTAAGGATTTCTCAACAGTAAGAATGCAAGTACAACCAGTAGGACCATTTATAAGATTCCAGCATCCCTACAGTAAGCAAGGGATTTTACATACACCAGTAATTGCAGCAATGAGCAGTGGGAGCCAGGAGAATCGTTGGCTTTTTTTTTTTTTTTTTTTTTTTTTTTTTTGAGACAGGGTTTCTCTTTATATCCCTGGCTGTCCTGGAACTCACTTTGTAGACCAGGCTGGCCTCAAACTCAGAAATCCGCCGGCCTCTGCTTCCCGAGTGCTGGGATTAAAGTTGTGCACTACCACTCCCAGCAATCTTTGGCTTTTTGGTTTCTAGATTAGCCAAGAAAATTTGACCTCCAAGTTTAAGGAAAAGACCTCATCTCAAAAGAATAGGTAGAAAATGACAGGGGAGGACACCTAATGCCCTGTTACACCCCCCCCCCCCCCGCTTCAGATATCATATTTATGGTTTTTTTTTTTTTTTTTTTTG